>JBCAUA010012153.1:0-13090 GCA_038406235.1 Peronia verruculata | reverse complement strand
CCGGTCTACCGGGCATACGGTGCATAGGCAAATTAGTGCGTGCCCGGTTTACCGGGCATACGGGTTCAAAGGGTTAAAAGGGGGGTCATTCAATGGTTGACCAATACTTCTAACATGCAATTCCTGGCTGAGATGGGGTTCGATATTCAAAGATAGATCGACAATATTTTGCTCTGTATGGGCAGATGTGCATATAAGACTTGATTATGCCACCAATTCCAGGAGCTCAAGTACCTGAAATGGACACTGGCTGACCACTGGAGGCGCCGACCACACCGAAAATCAGTGAAAATTTTCACCAGAACCTCTAAAATGAAGTTCCCATGGCCTAATGAGAACATAATTTGCCTCATTTCTGATGTTTCAGAGCATAGTTGTGCATTATCTGTCACATCACGGGTCAAGACACTTCTATTTCTGTCCAAAGAAGACGTGGTGGCCATACAGGCTTTCCAGAACCCAGAAACTGCTTCATGGCAGGCCGTTATTTATAGGGATAAGAGAGCAAAAAGGGATTAAAAAAATATGGGCACACGCCCAGTAAAAGGCAAAATAAGTGATAGAAATCAGTGAGACAACTTTAGAACGTGAAACAATTATGATATAAGTTTGAAAGCCCAATACAGAAGCTTCTTTTGAGTATTTTTCTCATTGAAAAAAACTTTGTTTTTCTCAAAATGACATTTTTCAGCAGAAATGTTCTGTCTTCTTCCTTATTTCTAGACCGATTGTTATGAAATCTTTGTCATCAATACAGACCAAAACCGTAAATTTTGTATGGAAGGCTTTTTGATAATGTTTTAAATTTTTTAGAAATTTGAGATTTAGGAGTCAAATTTTAAAAAAATCTATGACCTATTTACATACCAATTTTTGCAAAAATTGTAGAAACAACATTAAACTTTTTTATAAAAAATCTGTTGTGACAAAATTTAGAAAGTGAATGACATAATGTGTACGCAAACTATTGGCTCAAAAAGTTCAGAGCCTTATCGAATATAAAGCTACGCAATATCTGGTATCAAAACCCCAGATGGTCACGGTGCCCATTGCCATGGCAATCATGAGTGATTTCAATTTTTTTTTGATGATTTTCTTCTAATGTCAGCATGCCAAAACCAATGGCAGTGATTAAAATCATCTCCCCCAGCAGTTTCCAAAATGACTCCCAAAACACTGCACCCTCCCCCCCCCCCCCCTTTCCTCAAAAGACAAAATCAACTGCCAGATTGGTAGCTGTGAAAACATTAGTAAAGGTAAAGCTCAAATACATAAAAAGGGTAATTACTAGATTTCTATTTTTATTCAATTTTTATTTTTATTCAACATAACTGGACAAAAATGCTTGCAGTTGATTACATTCTAATATACTTTATATAAATGCAGGTTAAACCATGGCTATGTACAGCTCTGAGATGCCTCCATCCATCCTTTTTCCACCTCAGCCTCTCTCTGCACTTTTTAAGAACTTGATGCACATGTACGGGTATAATTGATTTAAGATAAAATGTGACTGTGTTAATTGTGAAGAGTATTTTTATAATTCATTCAAGAAATCCAGCAGTCAGAATTCCATTTCCTATCTAAGTAGCCTGGTGCAACCAAACTCATATCTGTTTCATTTTCAAATAAAAAATTATCTTACTTAGTATTATACAAACAGACCCTTAGACTAGGTACTAGTATCAGCTTATACAGGCCCACTTTTAGAAAGTAAAACAGCCAGAGTATAAACAAATGCACATTTTGTTATGTACCTCTATTTATATGCCAGTTACAATTTATTGTGAATTTATCTAGTATGAATTTATATAATGTGTTTGTGTTAGTAGATCTAGATCTAGGCCTACATCTTGTATGTTATGTACATGTATGTACATGCATATATGCATGTGCATGTATGTAAGAATGTAGATCTATATGTGTGTTTGTGTATGTATGTACATTGTAAATGTGTGTGTGTGTGTGTGCGTGTGTGTGTGTATATGTTGGCTATGTATAAATTTAATGAATATTTTCACATCTCTCAAAAGGCTGATGAACTTGGGTACCACACCGAAATACTAGTCCTTTTTATCGGCAATTTTGAACATGTCCACCATGGACTTCCGAGCAGCCTAAAGAAACTAGGATTGCAAAGTTATGAGTGCAAGTTTAAGGCCAAATATCTTAACATAAGATTGGTTCGTACCGCGTAATCATAAGATTGGTTCATACTGCTTATGGAAAATATGTGACGCAGACAACATCTTGTTGACGTTCTGCGAGTATGATTCTCATGATTCATGGGAATAGCATGAACTGCTATATCTGTCCCTTGCCTCTATATATATTTCCCTAGCAGAACGCTGCTTTTTTGTATTGTACCAGCACATTTTTATAATTGTTTGTCTGGAAATTAAGAACTTGATATGTATGTATGTATAGGTACCATGTGTATGTATGTAGATCTAGATCTAGTTTCTATGTATTTAGATCTAGATCTAGATCTAGATCTAGGTTTATAAATGTATGCACTGTATGTAGCCTATGGATCATTAGATTTATGGGTGGATAGAAGTTCAAGTAGATCTAGATATCATTAACAAACATATAGGCAAGTGTATTCGGAGTCGACACTTGATCTAAACTAGATCTAAAGCTGAGATCTACAACTCAACAGGCTGAACTTGATCTATTCTAGATCTACATGGGTCTTTCTAGGCCTAAGTCTAGATAAGTCTAAAGATCTAGGCCTAGAGACATGCCTACCTTTCCTTGCGATCTTGTCTGTATCAATACAAGCACAGCCATACTTTTTTTCAAACACTTTGGTGACTGTGCTCTTGCCACTTGCAATGCCCCCAGTCAAGCCTACCAAAAACATGACAAAATATCAGGTGTTGGGATTCGCGAAACTGTCAACTCTGCCCATTAGACCTAGCACGTAAAGTTTGTTCCGCTTCAAAATCTTGGTTAGATCTACTAATTTTTTTACTAGATCTATGTTTAGCCTAAAACTTGAACCAAGAAAACTGGCGAAACGATCATGTTTAGTTTAGCTTTCTGGACCGTGATTACGATGTTGACGACCGAATGAATATTTAGCATGGTGTGACTATGAAATTTATCATTTTATTATTTTAACTATTGTGGATTATTGTTGCATAAAGCAGACCTGATTCAAGATGAAGTGGACAGGCATTCCTAGTCTTAACCTAGATTGACTAAAGAGTAAAGTCTAGATCTGTATTTAGATCTAGATCTAGATCTAGATCTAGCCTAGGCTAGGTCTCTAGTCAAGACTAGTCTAGATCTAGATCTAGATTCTAGAGAGGCCTAGATCTAGATCTACAGTATTTATAAATTCAGATCTAGATCTAGATCTACTTATAAATCTAGATCTAGAACTAGAGATTTAGATAGGCCTATATCTAAATCTAGATCTAGTTCTATCTCAGTCTTGGTTTGACTCTGGACTCGAGACTTTCTAGTCTAGATCTAGATCTAGCTAGATCTAGATCTAGGCTTAGATCTAGATCTAGATCTACATATCAGTTTGAAAACTTCCTTCACATGTGTCTTCAAAAAGATCTGATTAGTAAATCGGCGCTTTTTCATTTGTTACTGAAGGCCTGTCTGTCACCCGCACGTCGGACCTATATGTTAGCGTTAGGGTGGACTTACGCTGGTCGAGGGTCTCACACATGTTAGCATTAGGGAGGGCCGTCACCTGCTCGTCGGACCTAGGCTACATGTTAGCATGAGGGTGGACTTGTGCTGGTCAAGGGTCCCAGCAGGTTAAGCCAGCGGGGTTGTTCAGTTATTTGGTATATATAGATCTACGGATCCTGGGGTAACAAACGAAAAAGCGCCAGTAAATCTAGTAGAGCCTATAGCAGATAAATGTTATTTTGTATTCACTAGATCTGTAGTTCTAGGCTGATAAATGTACTTAGTCACTAGATCTAACAAAAATTAGGCTATGATACTATGGACTATGGTAGATTTGTTTATAAAATTATAGGTACAGACTTCTTCCATGTACCAGTATGTATGTTATGATTAGCTTATGATTACATCAAGAATTATACTGCTGGAGTATCAGTCATTGCAAGAGTATAATCTAGACCAGATCTTGGTGCTAGATCTGTACTCTGTTCTTTCCATGGATTTTTGCTTCGCTGCTCTTTCATACATGCATGTATTTGGCTGTTTATGATTAAAACATAAATGAAAAAAACTAAATTATTATGAATGTTGTTACAGTGGTCTCTGCCTAAGTACCTGGTCACTGGGAGACAGAAAAAGTGGGCTCTTACTTAGGCAGATGGGTTCTTAGATGGATTGAAAAGTTGTGCAATCTGTCGGACCACAAACTGTCTTCACTAGTATGATTATTTAATTGTTCCCGTTAGTTACAAATTTATCTGTGCGTTTAGGTACATACCTGTACCAGTATATATGTTATCATTATCTTATGATGACATCAAAACCGCCCAGCGTTTAAATTAAACATTGCGTGAGTTTTCACTTCAATATCCTTGTTCAAAATATGATATGGCTATGCTATGCCACGTAATCGCACGAGTGACTCTAGAGTTTACAATGAATTACCAGACTGAAATAGCAAAACATTTGACCTGTTAGGAGGCTAGACTTACTCCCTATCCACAGAGCCAATCACGGGTGCTGTTCCACGTGATGTCAAACAAAGAAATGCTCATCGGCTAGTCCACAGTGTGACCTGATTATGCAGTCATAAATCAACCATCACTTCTGCTCTTTTGTATACCTGTTCTCTGCACCCCCACCCCAATTTCATTGCACATGTAGTACTGGAACAAGTGGACAATACGATTATGAAGTGAAATTACACCATAAGTGCCGGCTCGTGTTGGCCCAACACCGGACTCTTTGGCAGATTTTTTATTTGGGAGTGGGATCTTAGAGGGTTCCGTTGCGCAGCAGAGGCGGGTTCTTAGGGGGACTAGGCTCTCAGGCGGAGACCGTCGCATCAAGATTTTTAAAATATATCCACATGAATTAAGAATAGTTTTTGTATAAACATTCTCTCGTTTTTTTGTTTTTTTTTAAAGGGGATTGGATTCGGAGTCCATACAGTCAGAATTCAATGATTAATTCCATTTTTGCAATTTATAAGAAGATTTCATTTGATATATTACTATGTATTTGAACATTTCATTTAGGTGTATAGGAAAGACTTACTGCTGATGACATAATGCAATCAAGCCAAAACTGTGGAGAGAGCTTCTTTTAAAAAGTGAGGGCTCGATTTGTGGATGTTAATTATGTAGACTACAATAGAAAGCTATCTAACTACAAGTTGTCAAATTGAAATGGTTAATATTACTACCTGCAGAAATCGTGTTGATCTCAGTACAGTGATGTGAACATACAAATAGTATATATACAAACAGTTTGGAGCTATGATGTCTAGTATAGATTTGTCTCTGCAATAAATTGAACACATAAAAATATAAAATTAACAGTTTTTGTTTTTCATTCCTCTCTCTCAGTAAGATGTCAACTGAAATTCCAAAACATCACCTCCGTCAAACAGTATGTGCTACTAGGGCCCCATATCGAGAGGGAAGACATGGAAAAGCTGTGAAGGTGGGCCAACAGTCATAAGTGCAGCATGCTGTAAAGTTAATACAGTGGAAACCTGATTAAACAGAATGGCTGGGACCAAAGAAAAGTCCTGTTATAAGCGATTCCTGTTATAATCAACATACAATGAAATTAGAGGAATAAAAAAGTGTTGGCCCATTGCCCGATTTTAGGAGACACTTTTTTTCATGGATAGTCTCCCTTCATTGAATTCTTTTACTTTTGCATGACTGAGCAAACGCCATAGTAAGGTCGCCATAGTAAGGATGATAACAATAGTGTGACATATTGATCACGCTACGTTCATATATCATATACCAGCTGTACTAATAGTCAAAAAGTCCTGGCAGAGCAACTGCCCACGTGAATACATGTGCCTAACACACCACATTTCATTGGCCTGGTGCCAGATTCTCCCGCCTCATCACTGTCCCCAACATAGTACCGAGAGTAACCTAGCCTAGCCCAAGCGCACAGAAAAATCCAAGGGTATCATATTACCTCACCCACCTGCTCCCCTCCTCCCATTGTACCAGTCCCTTGATCATATGCGTGACCTCCTGAGTACATTGTCATGGAGCTGAGATGGAAGGCCATACACTATGTTGATGTGTGGAACAGTAACAGGAGAGCTATCAATGTGATTGCTTGATTGTGATATCTTGCTTGATTCACAGCATACAATTGAAACACAATGTGATGTCAACATTGCAAGAATATCTACAATAAATGCAAATGCATTTATCTGTATGCATAAATGTTGATTGGTCAAGTGGACCAAGTAGTCAGTGAATGGGAAGACACGTGTTTACCTCATGTAACATTAGCAACTACATGTGTGAGTCCTCACTTTATCCATGTAGGCCCAGCACCTCAGCTTGTTTTGTACTCAATGATGTTATGAATTATTAATGAGCTACCTTCCTCTTCCCTCAAGCCAGTTGGCTAATCTCATTGCCGGCCACCCATCCCCTACCTCCTTACAGAATATCTAGTGAACAAAGCAGATGAAATAATTGTTGTGAAACAAAATTTATGTTAGCAAGTGTACGTGATCCTCTTGAAACTCTTGCAGTTTCGAGCGTACAGGTATACTATATTATAAGCCTCTAGCGGTACAGATATCCTGTTATAAACGATACAACTGTCATGGATCACTGCTATACGAGATAATAATTTAGCAATACTCCTGTTATTTAGCGATTTCGGGTTGTAAGTAGTTCCCCTGTATGTGTCAGTGCTAATGACTTTGGCTTTTCAACATAGTCATGTTGCAACATCATGTATCCAGCATACATGTGATACAGTTTCAGATTTCACTTCAGATGATTCCTTAACAAGCTGAATAGGAGCTATCAACCTACACATAACAAAGAAAGTTCATATGGATATATATGTATATGTGCAAAGAACAATAGTATTAGAAAGGCATGAAATATTGACCATTTGATAGTGTGAGGAAAAAAGTGTTGATGTACTGATTTTTTTTTGATGGTTCAGCG
This sequence comes from Peronia verruculata, assembly GCA_038406235.1. NCBI lineage: Eukaryota > Metazoa > Mollusca > Gastropoda > Systellommatophora > Onchidiidae > Peronia > Peronia verruculata. The sequence continues at coordinate 5,975 of JBCAUA010012153.1, read as the reverse complement.
GAGATAATGTTTTTTTTTTTTTGAGGCCTGACAGAATTATTGATGATATAGAACGTTGAGACATGAGGACTTAGAATTGTCTTATTTTGTGTGGTCTCATTACATACACAGGCACTGAATTAGAGGTCCCCCATCCATTTCTTTTATGAGAGCTTTGTATCTGGTACTCTTTGTTTCTTCATACAGGTTTATACTGTGAATAATGAATCCAGTTACCTGATAATCCAAGGTGTACCAAGTGTTGGTGCCACTCAGGAGCTGTCCAAGCTGTGCTCAACATTTGGTCCAGTTGAGCTGTTTAATCCTCTGGATGATTACCCATGTGAAGATAAATACACAGAAGTCTATCTTGTGAAATATCGAAAAATTCAGTCAGCCAGGTACTGATTCATAAATTAAATATGAAATAATTCTATCATTCCTGATATTTTATATTCAAGGTAGATACAGATAAGGCAATTACTTCCGAAGAGAGATTTCTTTGACCTGTCGGTACTACACTCTAGAATGGTTGAAAAGAAGTTTGCGGGGAATGGAAATCACTTCATTCTAGCGCTATTTTGTTGTATCCAAAGAGGCTAAATAAGACAAAACTTTTTCTGGTTCTTTGAAGCTGCCTTTGCCATGACGTCGCCTCAACAATACACCCTGTGTTTCGCGTGCCAACACTGGATGCCATGGTCATGGAGGCATTGCTTTTTTGCTATGTTTGGTGTCCTTTATGATGCACGGAGGTAGTCACTTTTCTGATCTAATGAATATTCATTTTTTATTTTTAAATCAAGAGCTACAGCAAAGACAGAATACAACAGACTTGCAGTCATGAGATGATGATAGTGTGAATTTCATTCATTCGTGAAATCATGAACACGTGAACAGCATTAACTTAGGTGTCTTCCCCTCATGGGCATGGCAGCACACTCAGCATGTGTGACGTCATCAGTCAGCTCTCCAGTTTAAATAGTATAAGCTCCTTGATTAGATCTAAAATACCCATGGCAGTTTCAGTCATGCCCTTTAGTTCAACCGCATACAAGCTATAAATCTGTCACATTGTCACCTTTACGTCCAGGACAGGTAGGTCCCTCTCGGTCTGCCGACACAGGTAGGGGCTAGAGGTAATTTTTTAACATGAAGCAAATAATGTACCATGTTTTTAAGAATGTGAATAACAAAGACTAAATACAGAACCAAAATGCAAATTTATTTCTATTTTGGGCAAAATAGCCACTGCTTGGCAGTACAGCACATAGCGGGTACCTGTACTTGACGCATCCACAAAAGATTTCTTTGTTGGAAGAAACCTGGTCTGGTACCTCAGTTTGGTCTTGGTTATGCTAAATATGAAAGAATAATAAAGTGCTATTGGGAAACAAACAAACACTGTTCATTATAAGGGTAGTTTTCATATCAGCCCATTGCTTTATTTCATTGTGAGCATAACAAATGACAGTAAAGAAAAAAACACATTCCCAAAGAGTCTTTCTTAATAATGCAAGTTTTGTTTTAAGCATTTTCTCAGTAACCATTTTAGACTAGAGTGTACTTCCATGTTTCAGAGACAACTGTGCCATTTTAGCCATTTTAGACTAGAGTGTACTTCCATGTTTCAGAGACAACTGTGCGAAGATGGAAAAAAATATGTTTTTGTGTCTATTCTTGAACCGTACATTATGAATTTTTAAAAAAAATGCTTGGTTTAAGGAAAATGTTTTCTTCTTGTCCTAATTCTATTTTTTTAAAAAAATTTGTTTTAGCGATCAATTTTCCAAAGGATAAGAAGTAAAATGGTGTTTTTTGTCTTATTTGTACTACTTACTCAAACTGGGAAAGGGAAATAAGGGAGTTGCCATGGCCATGTGGTTTGGCATCACCCTGTGGGTGAAAAACTCATGTAAGTCACAGGTTAACTTTTGGGTCCTGCCATCAGGGCATGGGAAGGGTACGGAGATTGAAACCTGCATTTTTCCTGTGACTCAATGGTCCCCTGGCTTTTTCACTTGGAAAACCAAACATCTAGCCATCTCAGAGAAGGCTGAATTTGAATATATTTTCAGAGGTCCTGTGTATTTGTTATGCTTGATAGAGAATCCTTGGCAATTCAGAATGAGACAAGGAGTAGGCAGAGATACTGCTATCCAGGCAAAATTCTAAATTCCAGAATACTGCCCTGAAAATTGTTCTTACCAAAAAGAGGGCAGCCACTTAAAGCCGAGACAATCCCTGTGAAATAATTGGGTCAGTTAGAATGATCTCCTATTCCTGTGTAGGAGACATTTAGCTATACATAATACATACCTTAGATTTCTATAGTAAGCTGGATGGCATGGAAGAAAAACCACCAATGCAAATGAAAGACAGGTCAAGTATTGTTTAATTCTTTATTGTGATGGAAAATGGGATTTTGATGTCACATGCATTTTTTTGTGTTTTTTTTGTTTCACATGTAACATTTTACTATCCTCTATAGGTTTGCCAAGAGAAAACTCGATGATCATTCATTTTTTGGTGGATGTTTGCATGTATGCTATGCCCCAGAATATGAGACAGTCAGTGAGACAAGGGCAAAATTACAGGATCGTCGTAGAATTGTAGCCACTAAAATCAATCAGCATGGTAAGATACAAAACAAGTAGGAAGCAATGTTCAACGTCATTATGAGACTGATTGTGTGGAATAAATATTGTCGTGGGTGCTTTGCATTTGTATACTTAGCATAATTGGTAGCATGACATTACGTTGATTTTGTCTTCAAGAAAATGTGTATCACAAAAAAAAAAAATTTAGGATAGTGATATGACTACATAAATACTGGTATCTATCTCTACTGTAGATTTTGTGATGATAGTTAAACATCTGGAAATCATATTACAGGTGATTGGTAGCATGACATGATGTTGATTTTGTCTTCAAGAAAATGTGTATCACAAAAAAACAAAAAAAAATTAAGGATAGTGATATGACTACATAAATACTAGTATCTATCTCTGCTGTAGATTTTGTGATGATAGTTAAACATCTGGATATCATATTACAAAAAATTTATGTCCTATAGAGATACATGTACATTTTATTCAAATTCACTTTATAGATTATTCTACAGTCTGCAGTTAGAATTAGTCATAGGAATTGTAATAATTAGGCACTATTATTACGCTTTCTAGGTAGATGCTGCATGTTCTTTACTAAGAAAAATATATGGTAATCTGTGTTTCATTCTGTTCCAGCAAGAGAGGCTTCAAAGCAGATTTCGCCAGTCATCACAGGTGGGCATGACCCGGGCTTTCATACACAAAGTTTTGCAGATGATGCAACAGTACCACCATCTCTATCAAATTCAAATACACAGGTGGCATCTATAAGAAATGGAGAGACACAGTTCCCTACTGAAAGACTGCCAGTCCACGAGGAAAATACAGTATTGCAGCACCGACAATCTTTTGATCACAGATCTGAAAACAGAGTCCTGAGTCTTCATGGTGAACCACCCGACACCAGACAATCATCATTTGAACTACCTTTACCGCCGAAACAAGACTTCACTATTAAATCTCCTCAGGTGCAAAAAAGAAATAGATATGAATTTGCGCGAGTGCCATCAGCCCATGCAACACTACCTGTGGGATACTCTGGGCAGTTGACTGTGACAACCAACCATCAGACTCGAAATAGTAACAAATCTATTATTTCTGCCGTAAGCTACCCATCATCTATATCATCAAATACTCAGGTAAACAATATCAATTCAGTGTCACCAACTGCTGTTGTCGTAGTCAAAGATTACAAACCATCAAAATCCACACCCAGATTTGTCCCACGGCAAGCTATGAAGAGCCAATCTGCAGGGCCAAATCAAGCTTTGAAAGCTGTAGAGGGAAAAACTGATTCACTTGATCAGGAGATCAGAAAGAATGCATTCCAGCTGAGTGAGACACAGGGACCTGCGATCATTCCCAAAAGAAAGAGGGAACAAACAACGCCAGCTCAGCAGTCTGTGCAAGAAACCATCAGTGAAATTAGAAACAAAATTTCAAAGGTATGATTGAAATTTTTCTGAATCATGTCATACATATATATATATATCTCTAAAATTTCAACTGGTTTTTAACAAGGATTTTAGGATTATGTATGCTCTAAAGAACAGTAGTGCAGAATTTAATAAATGTATATACTTTTTCCATTAGCATTTCTAGCTGCATGATTTTGTCAACTGGGGCCTCATGTAAGTTGAATAGGTCGAGTCATCATATATATATATATTATATATATATATATATATATATATACTTATTACCAGGATTAGGATTTATTATCAGTGCAGTTTGTAACAGTAAGTAACAGTAAACACTGTAAGTAGTTCATGAGTTTCCAATGTGTTTGAACTGACTGTAATATGTCATATTGCCCTTTGAGCAGCTCTTTGGGTTAGAATAATTCTGATAATTAAATTATAAAGGGCACTGAAAATTAGATCAAGGTCTGTCTTTCATTTTTTCATATAGACTACATTAGTCAGTGAACAATGAAAAGTGATGAGTAAATTATCAGTTTGATCTGGTTAAAAATATTGATAAACTAGCCAGAGAAATACCCTTTACAAAAGTGAATGAGATGAAGTGTTTGATGGTAAAAATCATGTGAAAGATATAAAGTAAAGTAAGCAGCATTTGACATACACTTACAAATTTACATTAATTTAATTTTTTTTTCCCTCCTTATCTCTGCCTTTGACTCAGTTGTTTTTGATATTTTCACAGCCATAAAATGCAATGGCATTTGATAGAACTACAAAATTGTTAACAAAAACTCAATTTTTTTTTGTGTGTGTGTGTGTGTTAAACTTTTGTGGAACATTTTGTATTACGTTTCCAGAGCATCCCAGTATATGTATTTAATTACTCTATATAGCTTAAGGGGTAACGCGTAGAAAATCAGAAATACAGGTAAAGAATTTCATATATTTTATTTCTTTTTTATTCTAAACAAATACTGCTCATTAAACTATTGGAAAATGTACTGTTTTTGTTAAAAAAAAATCTTTAAATTGCTAAAATATGATCTGAAAGTACTCTACCCCTTTAAGAAAGTTACAAGCTTCATCTTTTTAAAATTACATGTATTTGTTTTGTCAAATGTGACACTGTTTTCGTACAATTTTTCATATTATTGCACTTTGACTTACAGCCTTGAAATTTAACACACTTCATGTCCTCTCCATTCATATCCACAAACAGCTGGCTACTTTTCATTTTGATATACTGAGGGTGATTTTTTAAAATCATGGCCATCCTTAAAATTTTCAGTTGCTTAATTAACCAGCTTTGGAAAGCACTGCAAGCTTGATTATTGCTCGTACAGCGTCTAAGTTTGCCAGTCACTCGAGTCTTTTGAGTATTATATGCCACAGAAAAAATCAAATTTCATCAGTTACATTTCAAATTGTTGAGAAAATAAAATTGCACATCTTATTTCTTAATTTTGATGACGTAAAATCCAAGATGTCCACCATTCCCATGGCAGCCATGTATTTCCTAAGAGTGTTTTCTTAGGTGAATCTCAGGTCTCAACTTGTATGGACATGATAATCACATTTATTGCTCCATTTAGCCAAAATTTGAAACAGGTGATTTTTTTTTTTTTTTTTACTATTAAGCCCTCTTAAGTGACAGACATATTTTGTCATGGTTCTAGTTTGTTCAGAAAGGTAGATGATAGGTGGACCCCGGGCAATGCACTGTCCATTCGTAGGGAAGATTTCTTTACCATCTCGGTTGTCGTAGAGACCTAGAACAACCCTGCTGGGACCCTCAACCAGCGCAAGTCCACCCTGACGCTAACATGTAGGTCCGACGGGCGGGGTGGCGGTCCACCTTAACACTAACATGTAGGTCCGACGAACTAATTATAGATGGTGTGCATTGATCATTGATGATGAATAATTACAGATGATATATATATACCCGGGGTCCACCTAT
>JBCAUA010012152.1:0-27402 GCA_038406235.1 Peronia verruculata | reverse complement strand
TGAGAGATGTTTGGTTTCTCTGACAGACAGAGAGCTCTCCCCCCCCCCCCCCCCCACCCCTTCACAACTGTCTGGCCACCATTTACCTGACCGCTCCAAGTTCTTGAAGCTTGACACCCCTCTCCCTTCCGCGAAGACCCTCGCAGCTGCTGAAGTTCGATGGGCCAAGAAACAGCAGATGCCTGGTTTCTCCGTCAAGCTGGGATAATGCCCATGCTTTCAAACTAATCAAAGCTGACGGAGCAGTTGCATTTACAGCTAACAAAGTGCCAGTGCTGCTTCAGCCAAGAGCAGTTTTTACTTAAACGTTCATGGAAATGCATTGTGAACGGCCAAGGCTAGAACGACCCTCCTCCTCCCCCCCCTTTTTTTTTGGCGGGGGGAGGGGCAGCTAAGTTACTTCCCTTTGCTTCCAAATACAAAAGGCATACGACAACCACGATAAGGAAGCAGGCGGGGGGAGGGAATTGATTCCTGTTGTTTGGAACATGTGAAGCAAAAATCACAGTGGAAATTTAAAAAAAAAAAAAATGATTCTGTGGTGAATGTTTCACAATTGTAAGCGTTCAGAGTAAGGTAGCATGTCAACAACAGTAACACAACCACCACCACCACCACCACCATCACCACCACCACCACCAACAACAACAACAACAACAACGATGGAAAGGTGATAGGGATGACAAGAAACAAGAAACGCGCACGAGAGAGAGAGAGAGAGAGAGAGAGAGAGAGAGAGAGAGAAAGAGAGAGAAAGACGGAGTGAGTGAGTGAGGTGTGATCTGCCGTGCCTACACTTCACTCATCCCTGACCGGCTGGTTACATTCTCACAACACAAGGACAACAGTTGCCTGGTTCTTGCACTAACAATTATACTTAGTAAATATTTCTCCGCTAAGTCCATATCTCATTCCCTATCCTACCGTACTCCCAGCCGTCAGGATACGCACACAGCATGGCCTTTTTCTTTTCTTTTTCTTTCTGAGGGGGGAGCATATTATTCTTATACCCCTCCTGTATTCACTCCCCTTTTCTAAGATCTCAACGTTTAATGGTCTTTCACCCGCCTAATGAATGAGGGCAGATTCAAACTCGTTTGCCTGGATAAGCGAGAGTTGTGATTGCTTTCCTAGCTGAGTCTTTGAGCTACCCACCCTGTCACCAGTGGACTGACTGACGATTCACGGCAAGTCTCCCTGCCCGCTGCCATGTCAGGCTGAGGTCGGAGTGTCATACTGTGGTGGGTGAGCACTGTCTGTCTGTGTGCTCTGATGACAGTGAGCGACCGGCGAGTGGCGTCTCAGCGCTCACAGACCAGCACACGCCGTCTGGACACGCCGGCGTCTCGGACATCGGGCGAGCCATCCAAGGGCTACTATATAAGGCGTAGAGACGTTCACACGACTTCAGATTACCTCGACAGTTTTGTCGTTTCAATCATCCTGTGACGAAAGTGGATAGGACACAGATACGTCCAGCACTGGTGCCGTTTCCACAGACTCTTTACTGGATATTGTCATCAGCCAAATCTATTAACCATTTGTTACCAAAAACAGTCCATTCCCAATATAGATTCCTTCGTTTATCCCTTGTATGTCATCTGAGCGCCCCCGTGGGATTCCGTATCAATAACATTTCGGACCATCAGCTGACCAGATAACAACGTGAGTACTCGCACAGCTCAACCATTGACCCATATTCTATCTGGAGTACAACTGAGCCCGCCGGCCGCCAGCATGAATGACCCCACCACCACTGGCTGCTCGCAGTGAGTCGATTGCCACATTACGTGATAGATCTGTCTGCGCTGTCTGGTCCCATCCAGTTATCTCATCTGGCATACACTGGGCCAGGATCGACACAAGTTCAGACACAACAACAGATCACATGTGCAAACTTTCAACACCAATAGACTGTGAGCTTGGACCCTTTGCTACAATTTGAAAGAGGAAAAAAGATCATTTTCATTGTCAGAACCGCTTCTAGCATCCACCAGCTTGGATAGGTCACTCTGTTTGTATTTAGAGTTTATGAAAGTTTACAAGGCCTTGGGCTTCACTGTTTTGACTCATTCACGGACAAGTTGAGCCAGCGTTTATAGCACTGTTCCAGAGTTCTCATATCATAGTGACTATCTCAGTGACGCTACAGTGGCCAGCAATGGTGGGAGCACGGGTAAATGTCCCACACACAGGGGTAAGGGGTGCCAGTCTCGCCCCAATGCTCAGGACAGGGAGCACAGCCTTTCTCCGACGACTCATCATCACTGTCTTCCTGCTGCATGTCGTGGCACGAGGTGGGTCAATATCTTACTCATTGCTTTAGCTTCATCCCCATACCTCCATTGTTATAACCGATCCTTCTTTCCTCCCCCCTCTTCGCTCCCCCCTTTTTTTTTATCTAGTCACTAACAATCGCCAAACGTGAGGGTGAGGAAAGATGACGGCTGTAATCGATACTAGAAATATGAAAAAAAAAAAAAACCCAAAAAACCCTTAAATTTTGATCTTGATTCATTAGACTAAAAATGAGGATGGTGTGAAATTCACCGCCTGTTGCCATGCAGGGTGATATTTTATTATTTGGTGGGAAGAAAATCTGTGAAGATTTCATTCAAGAATTGCTGCTCCGGACTTTGAACTAACGTGTAAAACAAAATATGAATTTATGGCCGGGTGCGTCCGTCCATCCTACAGAAGGTTGTATACCGTCTTGTTTATATCTGTCAACTTTGTTGTCTTGTCCAGCCTACCCCCATTGCCATTCGCTGCATTTTCGAGAACAGAACACAGATTATGTTGCACATGAAAGTTAGAAACAGTTTTTCCCTGGGCGTTGGTGTATGATCTATGGTCAGCTACTGGTTCTCACAATCTACTAGATACACGCAAGGGCTCTGTCTATCCTGACATGGGTGCGTACCGGGAATGTGACATTCTTTTTTAATCCCCGATACCATCCAGCACCCGTATCATTCACCCACTTATTTCCCTTCGTTTGTCGATCTCAAGAATTCGTTTCACGCCAGATGATTTGATTCACAGATCTAGTGACTGGCTCCCTCAGTATCAACGGTAGAATGCAGGCAGTCAGCAATACAATTCGCTACACTGTGCATACTTTACAATGGACCTTATCGGGACTTCAGGAAACACAGCACTCAACAAGCAAGACCCAGGCTCTGCCAGTCCTGATAAGATCCGATCGAGAATACTATGAACCAAAAGCAGGGGTTTTGCATTAAAATCAGGGACAGCTGTCACAGGCGATATATTGACATGCCAATCCTATGACATAACGTGTTTGATATCTAATCTTTTTTTTCTTCCGAGAAGGCAGATCTATATAAAACCCTCGCTTGAACATGAACTCTACAAAACTCTCTGATTTGACATGGACAGGCACCAACTTGGGGTTTCTTTGCTACAGAACTCAGGCTTCACAAATAATTGACAAGGAACCCATAAATACTCAAACCTTGGAGTCACTGCACAAATTTTTATGGTGTTAGTCAAATTATATCGTTCTCAAAAAGAGAGTGAAAGAAAGCAATGAAATACAAAATATCCTGATCTAAGCTTGCACAAGACAGCCCAGCTTGGCCATGCCATAGATCGGATTGTGGATCTGGGGGTAAATCTAGCCACATGTAAAGGGATGAATTCCTGGGCTGTCTCTAGTTACAATACGACGGATAGAAGAGTGAAATGCTCTTATTCCTGATTTGACCATTTACAGAGATTAAGATAATCCAAGTTAATGGACAAGTAGCTTATGACGATTGAAGTTTCAGGCTTCTAAAACGTCTGAGATCTAGAGAGAGGTTGGCATAACATGTACATTTTTGTGCAAACAAGACAATAAGGAGGTGATGAACAAGCCGCAGTGGTTGTTCTCGTGGCTACGCTATCTTGTCCCCTGCACAGAAGACCATGGCTGGAGTAATATGTCACTGGACGGAATACGTGACTCAGTTTCGCTCTTTCACGTCGAATACTTACCTGGCACAGTAAGCAAATCAGAAAAGCACGTCCCGTTTTAGTAATCGACGGCATGAGCGTCCGACTCACAGGCCTTAAATCGTGCGGGATTAATAGCTATAATATCATTTGTTTTTCTTTAAAAAAAAAAAAAAGGAATGAAAGAAAACTCAGATCGCGATACGCTAACTTCCCAGGAATCTATACCCGGGACTGCGCGGTATCTTCGCACATTCCCATATATCGGTATTTTCTTCAGAATTTCATAACCTCAGTGCAATGTAAGAAATTTCCAGCTGGTCAGGAGTTTTCTTCAAACTGGGATGATCTCGGGTTTTCCGACAGAGCTGGCAACCCTGATGAGATCTTGTCTCAATCTATACCATGCAAAGATGGAATCAGTAATTTTTGTTTATTTATTTATTTATTTGTCTCGCAGCCAGTCAAAATGAGACGTATGTCGATTTTTCACCGTATAGGGTTTTTGGTATCATGTCATACCCATTCACGTGATGAAAAAAAGTTTTGAGCTAGCTTTATTTTAACCAGAGATATTGCAGTTTAAAGAGACGAGGGGACACTCAGCAATGACTAAAATTCAGAGAAAACCGTTTAAATGAACGGTTGAGCGCATAAATCGACATGCCTAGCTCATAAAACCCTGATTGTAATGAAGGAATATGTATAAATGGAGGGTAAGACCGATAATATTGTCTAGCTCAGAAATGAATGCAACTGTAGCGTCTGAAGAGAATTTCGGGTCTACGATCAATCGCATTTCACTTCGATCTTTCTCTACGGTCCAAAGTGACTTTCCTCATGGTCAGTTCCTAATACCAGCTTCTTAGCTCATATCTCAAAGCTCACTAGTGAAATACAATCCCATGTATCCCAGCCTGCTCCCTCTCCGCACTCGCACAAACAGCTGAAGTGTCCAAACCTCAGCCATGTCAACGTTCCTCACCCTCACCTTTACTTCTCTTTAACATTATTTGCTCAGTTCAACCTGCGGTAGCAAAAGCTCTTTCTCCTGTCTCTGGTCAACCTAAATATAGCGCTTTGAACATCTTTTGTTCTTGTTGTTGATTTTTGTTTTAGTTTCATTCTTTTAAATCAAACCTGTATTATTTCATATAGTTATGTGTGGCGTAAACTCCTCACCGCCCCCCCCCCTTTTTTTTTTGGTAAATGTTTATTTCGGTGGATACTTGGTTTCAAAACTAGAACTAGAAGATCTTTCAAATTTATGTCCTTCAGAGTCAAACGATCAATAAAAATAAAAATAATAATAATAATAATAACAATAACAGCGAAGAACAAAAAGGGAAAAAATGGAATTAAAGATTAAATTATAAAAAAAAATAAAAAATGTGGCAAATAATTCTGGACAAAAATTTCAAAAGGCAATGTGTGTTTCTGTAGTGTCTAAAAAGACTGTCCAAAAGCCCAACATCACTGAGTACATGTGGAACATTCCACGTATACTTTTCAGCTGATGGAAAATACGACATGAAACCAAATAACAAGCTAATTTACGAATCGCCTACTAAAAGGAACAGCTCGGCGCAGAGCCTCGGTAACGTATGCAGTCTGTGGCAATCGTGTGGTGCTCAAATCTCTCTGTCTCGCTCTGTGAAGGTGTTCTAGTTGTTGTGAGACTCGCGTACCGTAGCTGGCTGTCAGTTGTAGACATCATATTCTGTCCTTCTGTTGTTGCTATTTCTTGCTCTTTTGCTTTAGTCTGGTTGTCAGTGATTTGCGCCAGCTTGAGTCGATAGTTGTCAGACGGGAGGGAAGAGCTAATGTGATGCTATGCATCTTATAAATCGTTATCATAAATGAGTATCTACTAATTAGGCTTCTATTTGTTCTGTCATTGTAAATATGCATTCGTACTAAAATCGGCACCCCACGGCTAAAGCAATCGTTTTCGAATCCAAAATAGAAGATATAATACAAAAAAGAAAATAAAAAATACAAGGCTGTCAAATAAAAAACTAATAACATCGCTGTAAAGTAGCATGCGTTTTTTCTATCTACTTTCTGGTCTTAATTGCAGTTTCATGTTAATTATGCCAGACGGATGTGTGAGGATAAATTAGTTCCAATTGCGTCTTTTGAACTCGATGACTGACTTAGGTAGTATGCGCTGTAGTGAACACGGTCTGGTGGGTGCCGGTGTTAGTGCGAATATCTCCTGATAATGCAGTGTACTAGATCTAGCACTGAGAACATTATTTGGATTGTATATTGTATAGTATGTTTGTGGAATGTTAAAATGGCATGCCGATCTCTGTGACCGACTCACCCCATCTCTTTTTCTTCTCTTTTCTCTACCACACCCACGCCAAACCGCCTTCTTGTCGCCCACAGGTTTGATCATCCGCCGAAAGACCGACGACTTCCCCTTGCTGGACTGCAACACGGCAGACATTGACCTACTCTTCATCGCCGACGCCGGCACCAACAATCCGGAGACAGTCGGCACCAATCACTACCGCAAACAAATGCAGTTCTTCTCACAGCTCGTCGATATTTTCATCCCTCCCACGGAGGTAAGTCTCCGGCGGGTGAAAATCAGTCTGATTGCCTCTACGGTGGAGGGCAGAGCGCCTTACTTCAGTCCCAAGATGAACATGCGCTTTGATTTCAACACCTTCACCACCAAGTCACAGTTGAAGCAGGCTATTGCCATGGACGAGGTCAGCCCCGTGCACGTTTCTTTCCCCATCTCCGCTGCCCTGCACGCCATGGAGTTTTTCAACGACTCCGTCACCGGGGCCAGGACAGATACACAGCAGATCATCGTCATGGTGGTCAACGGCGCCAAAAGCATGCAGATCAACCCGGACGAGGACATGAAATTCTTCAACTCAACGGCCGTCAAGCTACTGGTGGTGCTGGTGGGCTCTGAGTCCGGCGTGATGATCATGAACATCTTCCCCAGCAACAACCTGGTGGAAGTGACCTCATTCCAAGATCTGACCCAGAACCAGATGATCCCTATCATGCTCTGTCTCCAGTGCCACACCGACTGGTTCAGGTTCAAGGCCATCAAAGACGTGGATGCCATCTCCAACATCTCTTGCTACCGCATGTTTTACAGTGAGATCGATATCAACTGGGTGCAAGCCAGCGAGCGCTGTCTGGCAGCTGAAGCCGACCTGGTATCTTTAGAAACCAAAGAAGAGCTCAGTTTCTTGAGAGAAAGCATACCCTCCAAAATCCACGAAGTGATGAACCGTACAGGGGAAACCAATGACTCGGTGGATGTTTTCATCGGCCTGAAGAGAGACATAAAAAGCTACGATCAGCGTTTTCGCTGGGTCAACGATCTCCCTTTGGCCTACAACGCCTGGGACGGTGGGGAACCTCTGGGCGGTCACATTCAAGGTTGCGCAGTCTGGACCTTCAATGTCACCGTGTACAGTGCTATTGTATTGGAGGAGACTATCACGTCCGCCAGACTGGACATTGAAAACCGTACGGAGTACTGGACCAAGGGCGACGCTTGGCTCAGCATTGGCTGCGGCTACAAAAACGCTCGCTACTTTCTGTGTGAGTCCAAGAAAGCTCCGATGTATCGTGAAGGCCGCATGCCGAGTGTGATCAAAACTAGTGACAAGAGTATCCGTGCAGCAGTCAGGAGAGGTGAGTTGGCACTGAACACCCAGATCTTTGATGGTTCCTCCTACGATTCTCCTCTGGTGTCCACATCCAGCACGCTGCAGGTGACAGGCCAACAGCCCTTCTCCATCATCATCGACCATGTGTTTGAAAACAGAATGAGGTCAGACAAGATGATCACGTTCCAATGTAAAGACGTGGAGAACACATCGGTGCCCTATGCTCTGGTGTGTGACCACGTCCCGCAGTGTCCCAACAAGCACGATGAGGCCATCTGTAACTACCGTGTGTGTGACAGTATGAGCGAGTTCACCTGTGCCAATAGGCAGTGTGTGCCACTGGACGCTCAGTGTGACCTGTTCCCGGACTGTGTGGACAGCAGTGACGAGGACAAATGTTTGAAATGCCGACACGGCCTGTGCCACGATGGTCGATGTCTTCCCAAACACTGGTTCGCGGACGGTGAGGTGGACTGCAACGCTTGCACTTCCCGAGGTGATGTCAAGGCAGAGATGGCCTCCGTGCCTGATGATGACATAGGGCAGTGTGTCTTTACTTGCAATCGCACGCAGTGCGTCTACAAGCACATGCTGGGTGACGGGTACGTGGATTGCCAAGGACCTGAAGGGCCGCTGGACGAGACGATCGGCAAGCTTCCATCAGTCACTTGCTACGACAGAAGAGACAATATCAGCAATGTGTTCGCCAACTGGGCACCGCGCTGTGTCTACATCAAAGACAGGTACAACGGCTTGCTAGGCTGCCGAGATTTCGTGCACCTGCAGAACTGTGATGAGTATATTTGTCCGGAGGGCTACATCAAATGTCCCAAGTCGTACTGCATTCCTCTTCACTATGTCTACAACGACGTATATGATTGTCCCAATGGAGAAGATGAAGCCGCTCCTCTTGACTGTACCGACAACTTCCGGTGTGCCAGTTCGGACATCTGTCTCCACCCAGATCTGGTCTGTGACGGACAACCGCACTGCCCGCTGGGGGATGACGAGACAAGCTGCCACGTCAGCTGTAGAGAAGGGTTTCTATGTCTGGGGGGCGTGGTCAGTGTGACAGACTATGACAAATCGGTCCCGCTCGACGATCTTACCTTCATCGATCACCGAACTCGCTACCTGGACCTATCAGGGGTCAATGTGGCTGAGGTTTTCCCCGGATTTCCCAAAAATCGTTTTTACAATCTGATAGAAATCTATCTGTCTGGGGGTGGTATTACTCACGTGGATACCGTAACCTACTCACAAAATGACCTTTGGTCAGTGATCACTATGGACCTCAGTTATAATCAAATACAAAACATTTCATCAACCAGCATATTTCGATACATGGTCAGTTTGCAATTTCTCAATCTCAGCTACAACGAGGAGCTCACATGGCTACACCAGGACACCTTCAACACGTTCGGGGGTCTGTCTCCGCTCCGTGTGCTCGACCTCTCACATACTAACATTTCAGTTATTAACAGAACATTGCTGGAGCCTCTGGCCAACTTAGAGTGGCTCAGCCTGCGGGCCACCAAGATTGTCCATATGATTCCCACCATGTTCCCCCCTGAGTACACTTTGCAGGTGCTGGACCTGAGAGAGCTGGACGTCCAAAGTTTCTCTGGCCAAACATTCAAAGATGTAGCGGTGACTTCCAACCTGTTCACTGATACCTTTAAGCTGTGCTGTCCTCAACTCCACGGTCCCCTCACCCCGAGCTATGTGTGCAGCGCCCCGCCGGACCCTTTCTCCACCTGCTCAGATCTCATGGGCCAGCAGATCCTCAGAGTGATGTTGTGGCTCTTCGGCTGCCTGGCAATGGTGGGAAATGTGGTGGTAATTGTCTACCGCCTGGTGTGTGACAGAAGCATTCTGAAGATGGCCTATGGTCAGTTCGTCATGCACCTCAGTATATCAGACCTCTTCATGGGTGTCTACCTGCTCATCATTGCCGTGGCTGACTCACACTTTAGAGGGACGTATGTCTGGAATGAATCCGAGTGGCGCAATAGTATCGCCTGCCGAGTGGCGGGATTTTTGTCCACCCTCTCCAGTGAGGTGTCCACGTTCTTCATATTTCTCATCACAGTGGACAGGTTTCTGATTATCAAATTTCCTTTCGGACAGCTGAAAATGCGCAAACCTCTGATCACCTTCTGTTGTTTCATATCCTGGGCTGTTGGCCTGTGTGTCGCCGTCATTCCACTTCTGCCACCCTTCGAGCACTGGCACACCTACACCTCTAACGGCATGTGCCTCGGCCTGCCCCTCATCAACCACCGACCTCCTGGCTGGCAGTTCCCTACCACTGTTTTCGTCTTCATCAACTTCTTCCTCTTCATCTTGATCGCTGTCGGCCAGCTCATCATCTACAGGACCATGGCCAGCATGCGGCTAGGTCATGGCGCCCTGACCAATGCCAACAACCGACAGGCCCAGGACTTTGCTGTGGCCAGACACCTGTCTCTCATCGCCATCACAGATTTTTTATGCTGGTTCCCCATAGGCATCATGGGGCTAATGGCTTTGGGCGGATACCGTCTGGGCATTGAAGCCTACGCCTGGTCTACGGTCCTGATCCTGCCCATCAACTCGGCCCTCAACCCGCTCATCTACACCATCCCAGCTCTCACTCAGAAGTGGGCAGAGTTTATGTACAAGAGATCTAGAGAGGAATCCTCGCGAAACGGGACCAGAACTAATGACTGACCAAGGCAGCAGAGCCAAGTTACAGCAGTCTGATACACCTTAATATTAGTGATCATAGGGAAAGACTTAATTCTCACACTGGCAACAGGACAGAGCTTTGGGGATGAATTACTCCTCATTGCTAACATTCGCGTCACGTTTCTCAGAGCAAATCCTGTCATCTTTGTTATCATAGAACTCCAGATGTTATCCAAATGTCACACGTACTTTGTTACTCGATTGCTCACAATGTGTCCGTCCTTCTGACGTTTCTACTTTAACTTTGACTTCTCTCTGTAAACAACGACATGTATCAAAGTGAGCACCTCACATTTCTTGACGGTAAGATTCTAAACCCCTTGTTACACTGGCGCCTCTCGATATGTGCCACATGTTTAACATGTTCAACGATACAACGTGTCTGTTCACACATTCCAACTGACAGGACTGCACCTTCCTTATATGAGCAGTTTCTGACACAGGAGGCTCCCTCCTCCCCCCAGCCTGTGCACACAGAGCTAGGACTGTGCTAAGAAGTGCTACAAACTGTAGCAAGAGAAAGAACCATTCACGAATGATCTCACTAGACATGATTGTGCCCAGCTCACACAAGCACCTGCCTGAGCAGATAGACCACTTGGACATGGGTGCTCGCTGACCTAAACCGTGGTGAGCACTCACAAGAATGGGGCATAATGTTAACATTTTGTTTTTTCTACATGAGGTTTACCTTACTGCAGATGTGTTTCTCTTCAGGCCCGCGTGAAAGCATATCTCCTGGAGAGAAGAAGGCCGCTACATTTCATCCTTTGATTTTCATTTGCTTTAATCTTTACACCACTTGCTTTCATTATCATTATTATTTTTTTAAAATTATTGTTACATGTATTATTATCTGCGACTTCATGTAATGCATTATGTGATGTCTGTCAGAGAAAACAGCTCTTGTCCACATTCCCAGATCGATGACACAAATCACTCACTGACGTCACGGTCATAAGTGGAAGAAACAGAATGAAGAAATGGCAATGATGTTACGCTGTGGTATGTACCTCACACATAGGACTTTGTTAGACACCAGAGCTCAACTTGGAGGAAACTGTGTACCTATGATATTCACACGCCTTTTGTTGATTGTCCTCTGCCTGTAACAATGACTGTCTGCTCTTCAGGTTACACAGGAACTGGCCAGTCCAGATGAAAGACAGTTTCTATGGTTTCTTATACACTTATGTATGGGGAAGCCGTTGGACTGAGATGACCTTGCAGCTCCTCCAAATGAATCTCTTTTCAATCTTGTCTTTGTTTTGATTTACCCTCACTCCCACTCCCCTCTCCGACAGCTGTATTTTATGAACTAATTTGTCCTCTTCAGCTTTTGTGTATGCACATTCCAGTCAAGACCATTCCCATCGTACTTTTTATTGTGAAAACTGCATTCCAATGTGTTGTATGGTCTATGAATCGTGTCTGTCAGCTCAAGTGACGATCATGCTAAGCCTAGGCCTCATTAGTAAGTTGGTAGCATGTCACATCCAGCTTTTGTTGTCAATGTTATTCATCTGATATTAATGCGCGAATTAAAGATTCTGATGTTGTTGAATGTTGAGAGTTTTCCCAGTATCAAAATTCACTCTGTCAGCAAGTGTTAGTGCGCATTTGTTTTCTTTCTTTTTTTAAATCAGACCTACTACTTCGCTTTACCATGTACAAGTATAAACACATCAAAGATTGAAAAAATTCAGTTTATGTGTTTCTTTCTTACAAATGCACATCAGGAAATATTTTTAAAAGATAAAAACAAAAAAAAAATAAGAATAAACTTTTGTTTTCTTATGGCAAGAAATTTTATCAAAATGTCCTGTGATCAGTCTTTCAAAAGACAAAAACAAAAAAGCGTGTTTTATATTTATTTATTTATTTATTTTTAATACATTCTTAGCACTGCTTGCTTAACACCTTTTGTGTCTGATAAGGCGGGTCAAAATCAACTTCCATTTCAGTCCACTATTCCATACCTGCGTGATCTCCATAGTAACAGATCTTTCTCTGTGTGCCTATACATTTCGGATATTATGATAGAACATGTTGGCATGTTTACTTTCCTGTGTCAACTTTGCGCTTTTCCACTACAGAAAAAGACATTGTTCATCATGTACACAAAAATCATAGCGTTTATGTCACAGTCAAACATGCACCTCACTTACTCGCTGCCTTTGCCGGGTGACAAACTAGCAAAGACAATGGGAAAGTAGTTTTGGGTTGTGAGCAAGCAAGACATAGCGCAGTAGGCTACACACTATATATTGGGGTTTATTCGTGTTCTCATTTGCACAGATCAGTCCATTACAAAAAATGTTATCTTAGAATGCACTTCCCAAAAAGTTTTGGAACTTTGGTTCGCCAAACTCATACCATTTAAGCTGTGCTCAAGTACAGAGACACTTCTATCACTTTGGGTACAGCGAGGTGGAAAATCCCGCTCTGATTCTATGGTATTGCAATGTTGTACTCTACTGTACATAGTCTTTCCATGAGACTTACGTTGAGCAACTGACTAGACATGGCTGCTATGATGTTTTTAGTCTGGAGGACATTGGGACACGAAGGGAAATCAGTTGTGATCAGCCCCATGACCTCCTTCTCCTAGACACAACAGATATTGGACACGAAATGTCATGTAGAAACAAAAAATCACATCTCCACACTTTGCTTGAAACACAGGTCATGAAATTTTTAAAAAAATGTATAAGGAAGTGTTTTATAATTATCGTCCGCTTTTTTGGTGATCAATCTTTCGATAACAAAGAGTAAGGTAATCTTTCCTTCTTGACACTGCTGGTTAAACACCTCTTGTGACTGGCAAAGGGGAAGAAATTGATTGGCCAAAACCTAACGCGGTGTCCCAGATCTCATGTTCATCTACGGACGGGTTATGTACGGCTGTAACACACCATTCCCATATTTATGGAGCAAAGCGCTAATTGGTCAAAAAACCGTCTGGCTCATAGTTTACTGAGTGTATGTCTGTAACAAAGTGTAAGTACCAGGCTCATACTTTTCTGAGTGTATGTCTGTATTAAAGGGTAAGCATCCAGGTATTGTCCTTCTCTACTCTGTGCATGTTGCACTGACTGACCCTGAACATATCACTCTGTTTATTTATGTGATAGCATTGAGATACTGTCATGTTGAGAATGTAATAAAAGATCAATCTATTCATTCCAAACAGGACGTGTTGTTTGTTTGTTTGTTTGTGTTGGAGTTTAACGACACATCAGCTATACGGTGCCAAACACGGTAGGCTAAGTTTACATCTCAAGAAGAAGAGAGGAAAGAGAGCGGGGCAGAAGACAAGAGCAAGGAGAGAGAGAAGAAATGTCACCCCTGGAATGTCGAGGATAACATTCCATAGGAGACACCCCACCAATGGCGGGCTGTCACCGCCTGCAGGTGGGAGCACGTGTTGCTTATTGCTGATGTGATTTTCTTAAGTACTATTAACTGAGACTTAAACACTGCAAATGAGCTTTATGTCAATTGCCTCTGTGTGGTAGAGCCTTGTGCTGCGGGATGTAGTCTGATCATATCCGTCCATCTATCTAGACAAACATCTATTGACAGAGGATCATTAACAGAACGGAATCAAAGTCCAACAACAATATTAGATCTTTACATAAACCGCCTCTCTCAAAAAAGTCAAAAGCTTCCTCCAGAAATCAATACAGTTGTCCTTTGAACATTTTTATTCTCAATCAACGCTTTTCACTTTAACATGTACGCATTTTTATGTTAAAACATTCACATTACAACGTAACTTTGAAAGAAGATATTTTTTTTTTTAAAACAAAAGAAAAAGAAACAAATTGACAAAGCAAAAATTCATCTAGTGATCCAGAGAGGAGTCCACACATGCTGAGCCAGGGGTAGACATGAAAAGAAGCACAGGCATACATATATACACACATACTGACACACTCAAAGCACAATGATGACCAGATAATGTCAACTGGACTATTGGCTGGCGCTGGCTACGGGCGGCTTTCCACATCTCATCGTTAAAACATTCAAATTGTGACATACACAGGGACTGCAAATCCAGCTAGTTGATAACCTATACATTTGTAGCATTTCTCTCCCTCTTTGTCTGTCTATCTACCTCTCTCTCTTTCTCTCTGTCTGTCTGTCTGTCTGTCTGCCTCTCTCTCTCTCTCTTTGTCTGTCTGTTTGCCTCTCTCTCTCTTTATCCCCCTTCTCTGTCTCTTTCTCTTTCTCCCTCTTCTCTCTGTCTGTCTGTCTGCCTCTCTCTCTTTCTCCCTCTTCTCTCTGTCTGTCTGTCTGCCTCTCTCTCTTTCTCCCTCCCGACTTCTTTCTGTCTCTCTCTAAGCACAATACGGAAAATATGTTCCCGTTTCTCTCCCCCCCCCCTCCTTCCCTTCCCGTGAAGGAAGAAGAAGAAGAAGAAGAAGAAGAGAAATAAGAAAAAGGAAGAAGAGGAAGAAAGAAGAAAAGAAAGAAAAGGAAGGAAGGAGAAGAACAAGATGAAAATGAAGAAGAAGAACAAGAAGAAGAAAAAAAGAGGAAGAAGAAGAAAAAACAAAAAAAGAAAGAAGAAGAAGAAAGAAGAAGGTGAAGAAGGAAGAAGAAGAAGGAAGAGAAAGAAGAAGAAGAAGGCAGAAGAAGAAGAACGAAGAAGAAAAAGAGAAAGAAGAAGAAAGAAGAAGGAGGAAGAAGAAAGAGAGGAAAAAGACAGTGTCAACACAATGCCTGGCCTGTTGCACAACTGCAAATGTCAGTGCTCACGGCTAAGGACTTGTGTCTTTATCACACAGCACCGAAACCAGGCTATAGCTATCGTCTTTGGGCGAGAAAAAGACACTGTCTGTATGGTCCACTTTCATCCTCAGTTGCTGGCTAGACAGCGTACAGTGGCTGGCCACGTGCGGCACTCATCTTCCTAAACACACTTGAAACACTTCACTAGCGCTTTACTTTCTCTGCTGTCGACATACAGTTCTACCAGGCTTTTTCCGAGACTTTCGGGCCTGTATTTGAGCGCTCTTACATTTATATCGGGCATTATTTACACACAAGTTACTTTTTTAGCCACAATCTGCCCAGGATGTTGAGGATTTTTTTAGTTTTCTTATCATCTGCGAACATCACCATCAAGCCTACCTACCCTGCACATTTTCAAACCTTCTAAACTGGGCCTATGCTGTCCCCACCCCCACCCCTCCTTTCCCCTTTCTAAATTTCCTACGCCCTCTTTCTTTATGACCACATTCCTCGGGAAATTCATTTAGATGTACTTAGACCAGATAACACATTCTGGAAGGCTTCAACTGGGAGGAGCAGAGAAACGATACTCACGGAAATAATTCTCGTAGCAAATAACACTAATTATAAGGTAGTAATAATATTAATTCAACTTTCCTATTAATTGGCATCTCTGCACTTGAACTGACACTGCGCTGACAGGTTTTCACAGCGGACTGACACATTTCCCTGGGAAACAGAATACCGGGCGGGATATGAGATCTCGGGCCTTTCGCTAACAATGTCCCCGGGAGCCCAACGCCAGTGTCTCCGACTGACGTCAGACCAATTTTGGAGAGATTCTTGATGACTGGTGTCCAGATAGGTGACTTTGCCCAGAGCTGATTAAAATTGCTAAGCTATACTAAAATACTAAGCTAACAATGTCTTGCTAGAGAGTTCCCTTCACCTGGGTCAGTGACCTGGACTGTCAGTTCACAATATCCAATCAAATTAATTTTCTCCTGCCCTTAAGATGTCAATGTCCACGATATCTTTGGTTTCTGAACGAGATAGGTATCTGTACGTATCAATGTCTAATCAGACCCAATTTTTCTCGAGCTCCTTATCCGTCTTAACTTTTTAATTCTAGGAAAGTAGGACTGCCTCGTTCTCTAATTGCTGCCCTGTTTAATGAGGAGAACTTTTGTGGCTAGAAATTTGGACTTCGGGAAATTTTGCCCGGACAGCGGCGTCGTGGTTACACTTCATCCGATTTTTAAGTGCCAATGATTCTTTGGCGTACATAGCGTACAGAAGTGTCGTGTCCAGTGAGACAATGTTCTGGCCGCGCCCGTAGTAGCACTAACTGTCAAAGTTCAGCCAGAGGTGTTTGTCAATACTTGAGAAATGCGAGGTCTTAAAACTGCTTATGGCATAACCTGATATCATCGCCCCAGAATTAAGCTGTGCTAACTACAACATACCGGTACATACTGCATGCATTAGTCCTGTCAATTCTTTTATATGCATGTGATCCTTGGACATCAACAGCAGAGCCACACAGAAAAATCCAAGAAGTGGAAATGAGATGTGTTAGAAGTACTCAGCCTGTCATATACAGAACATATCACAAATGAAGCAGTGCGTGCAATCATCGGTAAGCACAAGAAATATTTCAAAGAGCTGCTAACCAGCGTCAAGAAAAAACAACTTGGATGATATATGGTCATGTGACAAGAGCCAGTGACCTACCGAAGACCATCCCCCAAAGGACAGTCCAGGGTGGAAGAAGTGGCAGGCAGAAAAAGAAATAGATGGGCAACACTGCCGAGTGGACAGGGAAGAACTTTGCCACGACCCAAGCCCTTGCCCATGACCACCCGAGGTGGAGTCAGCTGGTGCAGCGCTCAGCAATGCAGCATCCCCACGACCCCGGAAAAGGTTAAGGGACTCGAGAATAGTCAATCGTGAATTACAGTAGTTCAATATTGTAGATGGAACTATTTAATTCTGGGGCGATGATATGTCACCATGACATCCCATGCCGTTGGTATGACGTCATTTTGCTCTACGTTTGTCCATCCTCAATCAGGTCGCGGATGATTTTGCACAGCCCTGGGCTAGAAGTGGTCTAAATCACAGGGAAGATAAAACTAAACAGAATGTTGCTAGCCTGGTTCTGGGTAAACCTGGAGTTCTCGCTACTCCCCCGAAGTGCGCCCATTTCTCCGAGCACCGTGTTTATCCTGGCGGTAAACTTCACATCAACACATTATACGGCTTTGCCTGCCTCCTCCTCCTCCCCCCCCCCCTCTCCTTCGTTCTCAGTCTAGGCCCTCTCACTTCCTTTCATATTTTGTCCCTTTCATCATATGCTTTCCTTCCATTATTCTTTTTAATTTTATCATCTGTCGCCTTCCTTTGTTTTCATTCTCATTTATCATCTCCTTTTCACACAATCCAGCACCACAGCTTCTTCGACCCTATCAGCGCCAACCTGCGTCGGTACCTGGTGATCATTCCCGGATCAGATCTACATGTATTTTATTCTGAAACAGCGACAAAATGTCAACTTGAGAATGATATAGAATAGTTTCATCATAACCAGGGTAAAAGACCATCTGAAAGATCATTTAATACTGGGAAGTTTGTGTTTCTTGACACTTTCAGGGTGAA
This sequence comes from Peronia verruculata, assembly GCA_038406235.1. NCBI lineage: Eukaryota > Metazoa > Mollusca > Gastropoda > Systellommatophora > Onchidiidae > Peronia > Peronia verruculata. Next base: position 9,667 of record JBCAUA010012152.1, on the reverse strand, counting down.
ACTGAAATTACGCTTTGCAGTTCCTATCCCTCGCAGCTATACTAGCATTCCCCTCTCTCATTTTGCTGTTTCCAACCCCCGTGCTTAGTTCATCAATCATTGGCTGCCAGCATCAGGCAAAGGAAATGGACAAATAGCATCAGGTGATGGAAATGGACAAATAGCATGAGGTAAAGGAAATAAACAAATAGCATCAGGTAATGAAAATGGACAAATAGCATGAGGTAAATGAAATGGAAAAATAGCAACAGGTAATGAAAATGGACAAATAGCATGAGGTAAAGGAAATGGACAAATAGGATCAGGTAATGAAAATGGACAAATAGCATGAGGTAAAGGAAATGGACAAATAGCATCAGGTAATAAAAATGGACAAATAGCATGAGGTAAAGGAAATGGACAAATAGCATGAGGTAAAGGAAATTGATAAATCAATGACTTCTATAATGACACACTACATTTCCGTGAAAGAAGTAACCGTCCATGCCGCAAGGAGATCTAATATGGAAACTAAAACTAAACTATGCGCTTTTCGGACAGAACATTGAGTGATCAACGAGGCGTTGACCACGTCGACTTCTTGGCACTCGAAGAGTTAACCATCGGAGAAAGTGGCTCTGTTGGTTGGGACTGTCTTGAGGGAGCCCCGCTGTACAGGTATGGCTGTATATGGCGCGATGGGGGCCAAGGCTGTGTGGTAGCATGGCGGGGGGACATTCTAGGCCCTAGTCCACCTCTCCAGCTTTTGCCATAGAACTAGTGCAGGCAAACCCACCTTCCAGCAGCACTCACACTGCCTAGTTCTCTGCCTCCGCATAAAGGTAAGAAAGCTCACAGACAGCACGATGGGGTGAAAGACAGCAACTACAAGGTTTAACAAGCCACCTCTCTGTTTTTTCACAGGCATATTACATTTCTTGTTATACACAAATTATAAACGTTTCTCATTCCAAGAAGACCACAGTTTGTTATAATGCATAAAACTGAATCTATACTATAAATCTGCAACAAAACCCACAATAGGCTTATGGAGTCGAAAACCAATAAATATACCGATAAGAAATATGGCCATAGCACTGTTGCGCTAAGATATGTGTTTCTACTTACATACAGCCGAAAAAAAAAAAAAAAAGCTTACTGTGTGTGGCGTTATTCTATAAAGGCGATAAAAATTGAATAGCAAATTCACGAGAGTGTTTGATCCCAAATGTACTTTCGATAGCATGAAGCGTTCAAAACATCAGCTAGCCTTTCTTTGCGCGATATTCAGTTCAATCACCCAAAACATCGAGGTGCGCATGCTTGTCACACACTTTCAGTCCCGGGGCAACATCAGTCTGACCGAGACTTCAATTTATCTCCCACGGAGGCTGTGCGTTTTCTTCTAATGTTAAAAATGTTGGAAACTGAAAGAAACCCATACTCTCCTGGTATGACCGAGCAGAAGAGCAAAAAATGAAGTGTCCGCGATCTGCTGTTATAGTCTTAACAAATAACAATAGGAAATGTCACACCGCTGATTAAAACCACAGGCATTTCTTTTCTAAGGACTGGGATCTAAAAGTAGCAATTCCGGGTCTGATTGACGTAATAAATAACTTCTGATTTACCAAAAGTAGACTTATGGCCGAAAATATTCGAAAACACCATTGTATTTTACCCTTCCTCTGTTGGGACCATTATTATGTTGTGGGTAGAAACATATATCAATTGTCTGTGAATCTGGACGTTTCTATAGCCATAAGTGGACAACTAATTGGGGCGCGGTGGGGTGTGTGGAGTGGGGCCATAAGCAGTTTTAAGACACCCCCCCCCCTTCCACACACCCCAACTCGCTCCAATCAGATGTCAAGGCTACAGTTGAGCTATCTGTTTCCTGTGTACGCACAGAAGTCAAAATCCATTACCGGAAGTTAATCAGTAGGCACTACTGTAGTACTATGGAGCTATGCTGAGGTTAAAGCCACTGCTGCAAGGGTAAAGTTAACGAGAAGAGGAAGAAGACAGAAATGAGAAATGAGTGGACAATGTCAGACAGTGGACGGGAAGAGTCCTCAGTGATGCTCTGACCAGCCGGATATGGTCTTGATAAGGCATTTCAACCTCCTGCTGATGGCTGTCTCGGCAGCGACTGGGACCGGTATACAGCCGATTTGACCAGGTCAGCGTCAACAGAACATGCAGCGGTACCTGGAGGTCTAAGATTAGGTCTATTCCATATTCCATTTCAAACAAGGACATTTCAGACACAAGAATGACATAAAATCTCTCCACCATAACCAGGATAAAAGAGTAAAAGCGAGAGAAAGTTACCACTAAACAAGCGTCCCCAGTGATGCTCCGACGGCCCGCAAGGTTACGGGATCCTTGGGTTGTGTGTGAGCGGTGGCGGCCAGTTTTGTTTCCCGCATTACTTGACTTTCCATTGAGGACGCGACAGTCTGAGACAAACTGGCACTTGCTGTGTTTCATTAGAGTACAACAGCGCCGGCCGTGCGAGGAGAGAAATGTCTGGATGGTGGAAGAAAGCCATCACGTTTGTTTGTTTTGTTTGTATGTGCGTAGTTTGTGTATGTTTGTATATTGGGCAGGCCTGGTGCCTTTCTTTCTCTCTCGATTAACCCATCCCCCCGCCGCCCCCTCTCTCTCCTCATGTATCAAGAACAAAATTGTGTCTCCAACCGACATCTGTCTCCAACCGAGGTGATCTGTAATTATTTTCCGTTCCTGTATCTTTTCTTCTCTCTCTCTCTCTCCTTCTCGGTTCCCCTGAAGACGGCACCGCTATCCCTCCCCCCTCTCTCCCCCCCACGCTGTCAATCACCACCCAACCACCTTTCAGCTCACTCTCATTTCATCCTGCAGAAAGAAAGCTTAGATCGAGCAGATTTCCTTCAAGATCGGCATGTTTTTATGACTTCAGGCCTACAGATGGAAATGACCAACATACTTGTAGTAGTGCTGTGCGAGTCTGAAACTCTCGGCTGGACGTCTCAGAGGTGGGACTGGGTCAGCCATACTGCAGCCATACAGAGCTTTATCACTGAAGTTTATCCCCATGTATTATTATAAACATCAACCGTCTCCACTGGATAAACAGATATTATATTTATCCACATGAACATCGTTTCCTTACTCGATATATTCATTTATCCACCCATTTTCCATCCATTTATTTAACCACTCATTCCTCCATTCACCCACCCACCCACAGACCCATCCATCCATCCATCCATCCATCCATCCATCCATGTTCTTCATCCTGCTCTTCATCCACCCTTTTGCTGCAATCAGTTCAGAGAACTAATGGACTCAGCTCTCCAGGAAAGCCCAGCAAAAATTGATAAAATTCTAGCAATAAGAAGATAACATTTTCTTTACACCATAACTTTTTTGAACATTTTCATCGGCTATGTCTCAAGCAAAGGGCGCAAAAGGTGATTTTTTTCCCTCTTCACACAACTTGTTCAATCTCTCTTTTGTCTGGTAAAGGGAAGTGATAGGACTGAGCACAAAGATATCCCATTAGTTACTGTCTCTTACAGATCCCGGTCGGAATCAAATTGTCTCTCCTTGTCTTCCGATACCCCCTCATACTACAGGTTAAACTTCATCTGGCTAAGGTGTAGGTGAGCCTGCTTTCCCAATCCATTGTAAGTGACATCAAGGAGTAAGTAAGCATACGTAATGGATGCAAGCCCCGCCCAGTCCCCCCTAGTCCCGCCCCTCTCAGCATGCACAAGTCGTGTGATGGTGAGTCAGCAGCGCACGCGCGTCGCCTCCACTCTCACCTGGGTGACGTGCTGTTACACCTTGTCTCCCCCCCCCCCCCTTGTTCCTCCTGTCTCTGTACCACTTGCTACCTTCTCTGTCAGATTAGCTGTGTCAACAAACCTCGAATCCCGGAATTCTGGCCTGGTCTCTTTTTATCCCCACACTATTTTGCTTATCCACAGTATTCCAGCTGAACGTAGATCTACTTTCGACATCATCAAAATGACTACCCCCTTTTCTCCTAAATCTATCTGAAAATCTGCTCAACAAAGGAGCGAGAGAGAGAGAGAGAGAGAGAGAGAGAGAGAGAGAAAGAGAGAGAGAGAGAGAGGGGGAAGGGCGAGAAAGAGAGACAGACAGAATTATATAGATCGATCGATCGATCGATCGATCGATAGATAGATAGATAGATAGATAGATAGATAGATAGATAGATAGATAAATAGATAGATAGACAGAGGAAAAAAGAGGAAGGGGGGGGGGGGAACATTACGGCGGCAGTATTGCTTATGTACACCCTACATTGGCAATGGGTGTTGAATTCCACATTTCCTGGTTAATTTTGTAGGCTATCATTTGATGATCGTATCCTAGTTGTGATGGACTCGCGGATGTCGGCATATTTTATAGAGCACAGCACAATCGGTGTTACCACTGTACAAGATTAGTGCTGTCCGCACAGGAGAAAGACGGGAAGATCTCCACAGGTGAAAACATGAGCAGAAATAACTGAAATTCTATACAGCATGTTGTCTACATCTGGATGTTCTTAGATTCCCTTTGTTCTTTTTCTTTCTATCCTTCCGTTTTTTCATTCCTCCGCATCTTCCTCACTTCGTAACCTGGGTTTTTGTTACTTTTAGCCATCACATCGTTCACGTCGTTCATTCCTAGTATCGCTCACATGAAGAAGCTCCCACTCAGTCGCTGGCATTCTCAACACATTTCCCGTTTTCCCTGGAGTACCGGCTGCCCAGGATTGCCTTTGACTTGGGAAATGCACAACAGTTCATATTCGATTGAGCAACAGCCTGGAAATCCCCGACGGAGTGTTTGTACCCCCTGTTAAAAATAGCACACTCACTTATGTGCAATACCGCTCCAACACGAGATTCCAGAACAATTGTCACCTGTCCTGTGCATTTTTGTGTGTTTGTGTTTTTTGTTTTTGTTTTTCTATGTCGATGGCAGTGAACAGCTTGGAGTGTTTGTACCCCCTACTAAAATTACACGGCGATTTCCAATCGTTTGCTTGGTCAGACATCCACTGGACACCCACGGTTGAGGAGACTGGCTAGGTGTATGACTGAAGTCAGCCATATGGTCAAACTGGCAGATGGTCAGTGAAAGATTTATCAAGAAAAATGTTGGGAACTGTAGTTACATCGGACTTGAAAATATACTCGCCGTTATCCGATAGGCCGGCTTTGTCTATCTAAAAAAGCCGAGGGCCACTGATTCATTGAAAATAATAACAGTCATAATAATAATAATAATAAAGAGTCGGTCCTAATCTTCACCATGTTCTGATAACAATCGAACCCGTTACTATTTCACTGACGGACAGAGGCTTAAGCCCTCGGTTTGGCCGCCTCCTGGCTCCCCACTTTCTGCACCTGTGTGTGTTTTATGGAGAATCTGTTGATTTTATTGACAAACTTTGTTATCTCATCTGCCCTTTCATGCTCGCATATAAAAAGCAGAAAGTTGGCGTCCGTGCGTGGGTGGGAATGTCCGGGCACCAGCAGCGATAGGAGATCAGAAACCATCTGTCTGTGCTCACAGCCGGACTCGCTCACAGCCCAGCACAGCAGACAAAGGACAAAGCTAATGAAGACAAAGACATGTGCGTAAGTACCGGTACAAGCTGCCATGTCGACATCAGACCCTGTATAGCTACCCGCTGGCTGAGTGAGTGATAGTAAAAGGCCACTAGCGCTCTCGGCCCTGATCCAAACTTTTTACACAACAGATTTCTTCACCGCCCTCTTCTAATTTTCACATTCAACTCCTTCTTTTGTCTTCCTGTTTCCTCTGTTCCCTCTTTCTTTCCCTCTGTATTATCAATCTTTTTCCTTTCCTCTTGTTCGCTCACTCTCAAACACACACCATTCCATTCCCTTTCCGCCTTTCTTGTAACGTTTTTTTTAAACGCTATTTTGCCCCCCCCCCTCCCTCCTTTCTCTCTTTTTCCTCTTGCTCTGCCTTTCTCCTCTTCTTCTTTCTATACCTCTATACCTTTCTATACCCTCTTTGCTGGGCTTCCATAAGACAACAATGAATGATTCTTCGGCATGCCCGACACTAGACGTCGTTGTAACCTCTAGAGACATTGGGGGATAGCACAGTGTGTGTCTGAGGGGGGGGGGGTATGATAAAACAGTTGTGTGTGTTTTTGTTAAAGAACGCTTGAAAAGCTGAATATCAACAATAACAGTCAGAAACCGTGTAAGTCCAAACTCTAGTCGTTATATTTTTGTCTTACAATATTCTCTGAAAATTCTCTTGCATCATATCTTTATACAGTGCAAGTGTACTTACAGGCCATGATGTCAGGTCTCTCCAAGGGACAGTCCAAACCATAACAAAAACATCAGATGACTTAATTTTGGACTCAGGCGGTTTGCGACAGTTACCGTGGATATGCACGTGCAAGCGAACCTTTGTGCACACGACCACGGCCAGCCCAAGCGCCGACATCCCCTGCACACCATAAGGGTTTCCCCTGCCAACAATGTCCAGATATAATGTCGGCTTTGTTTGTCCCACACACAGGCAGGTGTACAGACAGCTGTCTTTGTCTCTCAAACTTTCTCCTGCCACGTCTGTCAGTCTATCCCTGTCACTCACAGTCTGACTTTCAAATCTGCTGGCTCCACAATTAGTCAGTTTGAGACTGGGTGTTAGACTGGCCGCTATGTCCATCAGACGAGCAGGCAGGCAGGTCACCTGCCCCTAATAAGTTCTGACGTACCAATGAAGGCCAAGCTAATTTAAGCAAAGAATGCCGGTGTACATTTTTCTTCTTCTTCTTAACACTGGGCGTTCAACATCCTTTGCAAAGGGAAGTAACAGGCCTGGTCACGACGACCTCCCAATTAGGGCACGGTTTGTTTCTTAGCCATTGACCTCCTTGGTGCCATGTTCAGTATCAAACATTTTTCACCCGAGTAATATCAAAGGTTCGCTTTTAATACTTGGCTCTTAAGTTTTTTGTCGGGGTCCAGAAAAAAACGAAATTATCGTTGATTATCATAGAGCTCGAACATAAATCTCAATACAAAGAGTACATTCTGACAGTTTTCATCGATACTTAGGCAAGCTGGGAGGAAATGGCCGGAGAGAGGTGTAGCCTCCCTGTAAACACCAGCCGGAAGCCAACAGCATTAATTCATGGTAACACATTTTTTTTCCAGCAAGACGTGTTTACTGGCCTTTCCAGCTGTACTTGGCTAAATTTAGTGGCAGGACTCAAGATGTGGTAAAATAGTCCGACATGTAAGTTGGTGTTGGGGTTTAGAGGCACATCAGCACGACCAAGGCCATATTGTGTCAAACACGGTAAGATAGGTTTACAAATCAAGAAGCAGAAGAAGAGGAAAGAGAGCGGGACAGAAGATGGGAGCAAGGGGAGATAGAAGAGATGTCACACCTGGAATGTCGAGGATGGCATTCCGTGGGAGATATCTCACCGAAGGCGGGCTTTCGCCGCCTGCAGGTGGGAGCAGAGAATCTACCTATATAACCAGGACCCACGCGGGGGCAATCAGACATGTAACTACGTCTCGGGTGAATAGGGAGTAAGACACTGTGGTGCATCGTTCTCCGAATCACCATTTCCCATCAAAGTCTATTCCCAATACATTCTTCGATAATGCTGAAATTTTGAGGGTTTCTCCAATCACATCAATGCTTGTGTGTGTCAGCACTGATCACCATCGCACGGTTCTCTGTGCCAAATCCCATAGGGTTACATTCCGTAGTTGATTTTATTGCCCTCTCTTTTCCTTCCGTTTCTTTTATCTCATTTCATTTCATCTTAATAGTGTTAATTTCTTTTATTTACGTTTTAATTATTTTGTTTGGCTTTTTTTCTGCTGGGTAGTCAGTTGCCATTTTAAGTTTTCTAAGCATTTGTATTTGCAGGTATGCTACAATGATATAGTACGGGTTCTCTTTGTATTTGCTAAGAATCTCATCTGCAGAGGTGTGTCCGTTTTTGTTTCCGCTCCATTCCTCCTCCTTCAGTAAGCTTTTGCCAGTGAAAACCTAGACAATTTCATTCATTATTTACTTGCCGCAGTAGTTAGCCTTCTGTTTTGCTCATCCGAAGAGCATATTTATATACAATGCGGACATTTCGTTCTGCGTACTTTTGGGCCAGGTGACCCAACTCTCCTCACACTCAGCAAACTGCCATTAAACTATCCGCCAATCGTTTCCTGTTGTGTACTTTGGCCACTGGCTACTGAATGCAAAGTCGTACGCACTTTGGATGTGACCACATTTTGCGATGCTATGTAATGATATCCACAGCGTATGGCCCAGATACGGAATGACATCTTAGTCCATTGATGAGATCATTAGTTGATCACACAGAAAATGAATACAACAGCATGTTTCCCTCTGTTTGGTTAACTGGCCCATCCATCAAATGCATATTTACTTTAGTTTCTCTAATGGCCGTTGGTTAATGTGGTCAAAACTAATAGTTTATTAACGTAGACTGTCAACATACCGGCTACTGTTTCCGTATGGGATGTTGACCTAAATATTTATTACGCAGCGGTCATTGACTTGTCCACAGTGTCCCACTGACCTGATTATTCTGACTGAGTCTTCACTAAGTAGCAGCTGCTGAGGTTACCACTGAGCTGACAGACAGCACAATTAGGTATTTTAATCAAGATCACATGACCTAGTGAACATCGCTCACACGTGGCTTTGTTCACTTGCTCTGCCCAAGGCAAACAAATCTGGACGAATGATGAGCTCTAAGACTTGTCACATCATATAAACAAAGCCACATGTGAGCGATGTTTCCCAGGTCATGTGATTTTGCTTAAAATAACTAATTACTTGACCTGCCTATCGCCACATGGGACACACACGACTAGGCTCATCTCAGAATGATTAGAAAAAGGTGGCCTCTACCAAAGAGTTTCAGGCCTGTCACTTGAGCCAACCCCTGGACTTGGTCGGCCGGCAGACAAAATAATACACACGATTCGCATTTCACCTCTCAAAGGACCTTCTCACATACAAAAGCAAATTAAATACTTAGCCATACTGAAAAACAATTAAAGAAACTCTAATCACAACTAATGTCGATGATGAATAATACTGATTGGCAGTGACAGAATGTTACTCCCACAAGACAAGAGGACCTAATCTATATAGTAAGAACGATCAGCGGGCGTGGCACTTATCTTATAGTCCAATAAAGTCTGAGTCGGCAGGCATTTAAAATTCAAAAGAATTACACACGTGGGCAACTGATACCAAACTGTGTTATAGGCTACTCTTTATTTTGATTGATTTTACAGAGTTGTTTTAATTTATTTTTTTAATGCCGAACTATCATTCATTTTGTCCGCCGTGTGTGTGTGTGTAAATAATACTCATTTGAATATAATTTGTGTTCACTCACGATTCGCAAGCAGGCCACCGAGGTGTTTACGTCAATCTCGCCACTCAGCATGGATCTACACTATGTTTTCAAATTTTGTGCCATCACTGTGTTAAGAATTTGTGTTTGCCATCACTTTGTTAAGTATTTTGTGTGTATGATTGTGTTATTATAGTGTAGCTGTAGAAATTAGGTATTTTTTTCAAAATCACATGACCTAGGAAACATCGTTCACATGTGGCTTTGTTTATATGATGTGACAAG
>JBCAUA010012142.1:0-13091 GCA_038406235.1 Peronia verruculata | reverse complement strand
GTGGGAATCGGGGCTAGCCATTAGGAAGTGGAGAACCCACCTGGCCCGGCCATAAGCGACGGCTAAGGACTATAACCTGTGCCGTCAGTGCGCCTCGTACGGGGACATCCGCAGGCGATCCCGAGGGACCGTCTGCAGAGTCGCCGAAGCGACACGTGATATTGCTAGGAGAGGTCATATTCAAGTGCTTTTTGCACCCTTTGCCCATATATAATCAAATCGTGATGATTTACCGCTTCATATAGCGGCCAGGTGGAGCCAAATCCTGATTAACATTACGCTATGTCTACTGTTGAATGACCATTGGTCAAACACGTTAGAATTGACTTAGCAACTTTTTGATGCCATTTTTATACACAGAAAAGGCAATACTTTTAAGAGAAAACCTCAAAATGGCATTTTTTGGGCAAAATCCATATTTCAGGATGCGCCCTCGCCCCTTAAAAGGCGAGACAATGTTAGTGTGACACTTATGCAATAGGTTAGGCCCAGGTAAAACAATTGAGGGTGGGGGCGGTGTTTCTTTGTCCACACATATGAAAGTAAAGCAGTTTGGGCAGGGTTTGCGGGGTGGGTGAGACAAGGAGTAGTCGTGTCAAAGAAAAATCTGTCATATCATGGATGTAACAGATGTAGACAATGGTCTGGCAGTGTCCATCAATTTATACTGCCTTTATTGCTTGGCTTACACTACTGAGTAAAATGCATCATTCAGTAGCTACCAGTTTCAATATTTCATTATTAAACAAATGTTATTGTTCGACATTTTTCTGTGCAAAATGCATGTAAAGGCTTTGTAGGAGAGGATGCTTATCAGGAGAAATAATTAATAGTAACAACGAGTCAATGTATGGGTCAACCCCCTTTCTTTCATGGTCTCTGTGGATATAGAAAAATTGATATTATGAAATCAAAATTCTAGTCCCTTCAATTTCTTAATATCAGAGTTCCACTGTATCTATATGACCAGTCAGACAGATTGTGAGACACCTGGCAAAAATTTTTACTGACTGTCTACTCACACTGGACAAATGGCCCGAGTTCTTCTCAGCATCAATGCCCAGCAGCAGCCTAACAAAACTGATCAAATAGCCTTTGACAAAAGTCTGTGGAGATATAAAAACAATTCATAACACAAGTGACTGGCCTAATACGAGGTATAAACAAAAATACCAGCTAGTTGCACAGAGTGGGTCTCACAAAGGAAAACAGGTTGAATCAAAAACCATAATATGCATGATGTATTTATGCCTGCGGGCCTGTCATTAAGTACTGTGGTCATAAACAACAAGAACCATTTCCCTGTCTGTTTTTTTTTTTAAAGGAGAGAACTGGCCTGAAATGAGAAACATTTTTTTGAAAAAAAGCATATATCTATATGAGGCATTAGCCCTGAGATAATTATTTAATACTCACTGAAGACTGAGCGTGTTTTCAGTTTGGATACACTGAAAACAGGCATTTTCAGAGAAATTAAAAAAAACCCCATACTTTTCATAGTCCCACATCAACCATTTTAAGACATATGACTGTACTGAACCAGCACATTCTGATACAGAAAACGGAAATGAGTTAAATTACAATGCTATTTTTTAATGATTTTTTAGAAATGAGTCAGATTTTGGGTTTCCCGAAAATTTGGGGAAAATGTTGGCAAATGTAGCTGAGTTGTCCAATAGTCAGACAGTGATGATTTCTACATCACTGCCTGCTGTGACAAACGTTTCTGTAAAAAAAGAAGTGCTAGATCTAGACAGGGAAGGTGCTGGTGTTTTGCCGTTACCCCTCTTAATGCTACGCCCAGGTTTACGAGATCTAGATCTAGACTTAGGAATTGTAAGACCATCTTTGACTTGCATCGTAGAACTCTTGCTTGCTAGATCTATAGGTTCGAAGGTTGGGTTTCTTGCGTCTGACAGGTCAGCGTCAGAACTATAAGAAGCATTGAATAGTTTGAAAACTTTCGACTTTCTTTGCCTTTCCCTGCTCACCATTTTTCTAGTAGATTAACTCGACTATTGTTTTTCTTCCCTACTTTCACTTTGAAGGGACTTTCCCTATTCTTCAAAGACTCAAAAAGTTACCAACTGATTTCAGCCAAACTTGGTATGAAACAAAACAAATGGTGACTGTAACAGACGTTTCGTGGGGCATTTGAGGCAAATGGGTCGATGTGAAAAATTATAAAGTCGATCCCGCAAAGGGTGCGGGAAATGTCTCGAATGACCACCAGACCGTCCCATATATGTTCCAGAAACATCATCAAAGAATTACGGAGACAAATTAACCCTTTAAATCCTCGTCACCAGTATTTGAAAACCCCATGTCACAGGCCTTCAGGGCCGAGAACACACATCTCTTGTTTCATGCTCAATATCTTTTGTAAACATAAGCCTCAAACACCAACTTGGGCACGGTCATTTGTAATCAATGTAGTCCTAAATGTCCTTGCCCCAAAGCAACCAGACAGATCTAATGACGTTAAGGACTGGGGTAAGTGTGTCAGCCCAGTCTACCGGGCTGTGGGGAATTTGACACCTGCCCAGGTGTACCAGGCTGTAGGGTTTACATGGTTTAAACAACGTATAACATTTTATATGATTTACAAGACAGTGGATGGAAGGATCTAGATGAGGCCAGTATGACTGGAAGAAATTCAATCTGCAACCAAAACTTTTTCATTCCCCAGAGGCAAATTACCTGGTAGAGCAGCCGGTCCAGCATTCCAGAGCTGAACACCTGACCTGCGGCAAAGGGAAGACGGAACATGTAGGGCAGGTGAGACACAGACTGCTCTTTCAATGTCTGAGGAGAAATGAGACAAAAACATTTAACTTTACAGGCATTAATGGGCAGATCTGGTGAAATGTATCATACTTCATACTGCAAGTATCTTCAAAAGACCACACATTGTAGTAACTTGGTACCCAAATATCTCATGGCCAGTCAGAACGAGTTATATGGAGCTAGACTATTACCAGGGAATTCAGGGATTGAATCTGATGGAGCTGGTTCGAAATCCATGTTTTCATATTGCAGAAACTGAAAGGACATCAGTCTCTGAATAACAAAATGTAGCACTAATATGCAGATTGTAAGTATATCATGAGGTTGTGAAGTGAATATTTAGTTTTCTGGGGTAAACTATTCATTTTTGCCAGTTTTTCTTCTGATTTTAACTGGTGCTGAGGGGTCACCTCATCTATCTTCAATTTGCATTATTTCTGGGAGAAGTCATGCTGGCTCAAACCATTTTTTCACACATGAAAGTAAGAATTAACGTTTTACATGATAGGAATATCTCAATTTAGGGAAAAATATGACAGACGACTCATTTTAATTAACGATGAGACACACATATCACCTTAAGATAAAGATGATAATTCTCAAATATAACTGTGCCTGCAACCAGGTGAAATGGGCAGAAGGCCACATGGAGGCTTCATTGAAAAAATTGGATGTTACTGATCATGGGGGCCACAGGAGTAAGCTTTGAACATGTTTATCTTGGCACGGAAAAGTCGTAGTCAAATAATTTTTCCTCAAACTTCAATACAGTCATTACCCTTTCCACCAAGATTAGTGACAATATGCATTGAACATTTAAAGTCTGGGAAAAGCACCTTGGCTTTTGAGCCAAGAGCCTTAAATAAGCAAATTGCCGCCATATAGCTTAGCATTAAACCAAAGTTCAGCTTCCTATCTCTAGCACATCAAAAGTGTTTCACAAAATTTTGCCTCTCACTGTGTTTCTGGAGTTCTTTTAGGATATGACCAAGTTACTCGAAATTCTGAAACTTTAAAACCATTTTTCTCCAAATCAACTTTTCTGACCTTGCTACCTTTACAATAGAAAAAGTAATAAAAGAAAAAATTAAGAAAAAAAATCGCAGTACTCTATGAATTTTCTGGATTTAGAAACCGATGAACTAACAAAGTAAGTTTTCCAACAATTGTGCGCTCATCCCAGATCACCATACATCATCAAAAGCACTCTGATATTCTAGCAAGTTCTGTCTACTGATACTTTCAGGACTACTGTCTAATATATTTTTATGTGTCAAAAGAGAGAGTGGAGAGGCAAATGCAGGGTGCACAAGGATAAAAGTAAAGGGCAGGCTAAAACTGCATATGTAAAAAGCCCTGTTGGCTGATAAAAGAAAAGATTTTGTGAAATTGACATGCTAGGCTGCGGACAAACACTCACCTTTTCCAACTTTCGTATCTTCAACATGTAGCTGTCTTTCGCCTTAAAGTGCATAAATCTCATGTTGGATGTCTCGTTCACCTCAGTGATAATGTTGACATGGGGGAACATCCTGAGTGGGACCAGAACAAAAAAAAAACAAAAAAAACTACAACTGTTAAATTTCATAGAACTTATGATTTTTATTTTTTCCTCATAAAATCATGTCTTTATTGCTGTTGTAACTATGCTGAGTTAAGCCATTTTTTGTTTTGTTTTGTTTTTGTTTTTTTTAGATGATTTTCTACGTGTCTGAAGCAAGAATGAGGTTATATCAATGGAATTTTGTTTTGTTTTATTTTATTTACAAGTGTGATTAATGATAGATTCAATCTAGATTGAAGCCATGGGCCTGTGTTTTGGGAGCAGTACAGACCTGGAGATTTTCTGCACAGCAATGATGGTCTGAGCGTCACTGAGATTTTCCTCTCCTCCCACCTCAACCACCAGGTGGGAGATGACCAGGTGCATGGCTTTGTTCACCCCAGCTATCAGCAGGTCGTCCAGGCTGGGGAGGGACCAAACAATAAGATCAAATACAAGATGAGATATAAGACTGGATAAGAAAAGTGTGGGTGACTGTGTGTGAACACTCGCCATGGACATATGTCTGTGTTTAAGTGTGTATGTGCTTGCATATTTATTTATTTTTTCAGTGTTTGTAAAGTACTCAAAAACGTGTTCTCTTACTGGTAAAGCACCATATAAATGCTACATATATTATTATTATTACCATTATTATACGATAAGATAAATCTTATTTGCCCTGAAAAAGAAACTCCTGGGACATAATATATATGTAACATGAACTCACAAACACACATATAAAAACACACAAACATGATTACACATATAAGATATAAACAGAATGTCACAAAGAGCATCCAAATAGATGGTAATCTGACAACAGACAGAGATGATTGGGTATGTAACTTTGGTCACCCCAGGCTATCAGCCAACCCTCCAGACTGGAGAAGAACAATAACTAGGCCATAAAGTCATTCAATGTCAAACTGTACCACAAACTGATTCGAGTGTTAACAAAGCATGATAAGTTGTACAGGTTGCTTTTGCAGCAGGACAACAGGGTTTTAAGAAAAAAAAAAAAAAAGAAGACATAAATTACGGATAAGCATTGTTGTTCAGGCTAGAAATCACAAGACAATAGTTGTAGTCTCAAGAAAGATGAACAGTACTCACTTTGTCAAACTTCCCTGCATCCAGAAGACCAATGGAAAATGAGCAATAGTTTCCAGGAAAGGCAGAGGTGGCCTGTAAGATGAGATTTAAAAAAACAAAAAACAGTCACAAGAGCAGATTTTAAAAACAACTGACTGTCATTCTTGTAATATATTTCTTGTAACAAATGTACAATAAAATCACAATGCACTGAGGTGATAAGTAAGACAAGTTCTTCAAGCAGCAAAGTCAGGGGTGCTAACTCAAGTCTTACTTAGAGCCCCATAAGAAAATTTGAGAATATCGGCCGCCGCTTCAACAGAGCTAAGAAATAAAAACTGTATTTCAAACAATTTACATGTACTGCATCTACAGTATGCTTAATATACAGACTGTATGTGCTTACGTAAATGTTTTAGCGCTTTAGCAGCATTTATTAATACAAAGACAAAAAAATAATATACTAAATGGCCACTTATACTTGCAGTTTGGAACAGCACCCACTACACTATACAAAAAATACATCACTGAACATTTATGTGCAACAGTTCAATTATTTTTAGTATTTTGTCTCGAAGCTTAACGCTTTTTATTTTCGACAGACTTTGATCAGAGATGACAAATGGCGATCAGCCAGCATTGTTTTCTGAGAATTTGTTTTTTAACCAAATTTTTCATGAACAAAAAATAACTGTTCATATACATTAGTCAAATATTGTCATAAACTTTTCAGGGGGCATGAAAACAAATCAGATGCATCCACTTCAACACAAAAATAAAAAAATTTAATCGCAAAGTTGTTTGGTCATTTTATATTCTGTATTACTACAAAGATAAGACGTGTTCATAAGACGTATTCAAGCTGTAGAAACTTTGTGCACGTGTGCTCTTGTAAAAGGCGACATGAAGGCCAAAATGTACAACATGCTTGAGCTAAGTCATCTTGCTCTGCCAGATATAAGAGGTATAACACAAGCATTGTAAAGAAAGGAAAAAAACATTTAGTTTGTGCTTTGAATATGTGCAGCAAAATATTACAAAGAAGTCATTAAAAAGACGAAAAAATATTCCCATCACAAGGTGGATTTTTCAGAATCTCCTGTAAAAGATGTTTCATATGATAAGAGAAAAGGTGATTTTTTTTCTTCTGTAAAAATACTTGTCTTACACCATTAGCTAACTGCCAAAATGGTTCATTCAAATAAAAAGTGAAAATCTGAAACACAACAGAAGCACTTTCTAGCTGTTGTTTTTTGTCTTCTCTGTTTTCTTTATGCTGAAAATTTGATTTTACTTTACTATTATATTCTCTTTTTAATTCTAGCAGAAAGTTTGATATCAGCTTTGCAAAGACATATCAGATCAATACCCCTTTTGAGGTGCACTGTTTCATGATGTACACAGATTCCACAGTCTTTGTTCTTTATATATCTAGGAATGTTTTGGCACAGGTTGAAAGAAATGAGCTTCCTGAGATGCCAAATAACATGGAAAGACATGTAATAGATCACAGCGACAACTTACGTCTCCTCAAACATGAGAATGATGGGGTTGAGGGACAGAAGACTCAGGTAGTTAGAGCGAAGAGGAATGATGAAGTTGTAGAGGCCGGGGCAAGCCTGCTGGACGGAAAGAATGACCAACTGGTTGTCCCAACGTTTGTCTGCAGCTGTCTTGTAGGCGCAGTGAGAGCACGGCTGTAAATACACACATCCACATGTCATGGTTGTTTATTGCAGGTGCCAATGTTGAGGGTAAAGTTGGATTGACCGACTTATGTCTCAAAGCATATCAGAATAAATCATACGTCACTGGGATCGAATAGAGATATTGGGGATTGAAGGTAGTCTGATATATGATATCAACTTTCTTAAATAACAGAAACCGTAAAAAAGAAAAATTCCTTTGTGAATAACGAAATATTACTTTTATGCCGAAATTATACATCAGACTGTTGTGAGGTGAACAGATAGATTTATGAACGGAAAGATTTATGTGCTAAACTCTACAGTTTTGCAAATCGTCCTCCTAATTTTAGCCAGTGCTGGAGAAATCATCCTATATCTCTTCAATCTGCAATATCTTTAGCTACAGTCAAATAGCTCTAAACTTTTTTAATTGAATATGTATGCATACAGTAAAAACTCAATTTGGTGGAAAACTGACATATGGTTCATTTGATTGACTGTGAAACAACATATATATATATATGTATGTAAGACACATTCACATAACAGGCAGACAAAGCTATTACTCACAACATTACAAGGCAAACTCAAGTAACGATAGTCTGAACTTGATTAGCATATGACTTACGGTAGAAATGAATTTCTGTAATGCTCACTGCTCACAATTAGTTCTCATGTGCAACAAACGCCCACTTCTTCAGGAATATTTCAGTCGGAGATCTTAACTATCAGTACTGACATCCCTTCCAAGCCAGAGGCCCCCCTGCACAGTCAAACGGCTCTACAGGCTCAGGTTGGTGGCTGAGTTTCTCCTCTAGGATGGACTTGGTACTGACAGTTGAGTGATCTCTAACTTAAATATTCTCCTCTTTTTGAACTCATTATGGTGCAGAGGACCAACTTGGACCAACATGTTAAAAAGTTTTATAATGGCTGCTTTCAGAAGATCCTGCACATCAGATGGCCACATGCCATTCGGTATGTAGTTCTCTGGGAAAGGACAGGACAGAAACCAGTAGACAGAAAGATAGGTCAAGGGAGATGGAGGGGGATAGGACACACCTTTGTGAGGCCATGCAGCAGCACTATCAGGCATGCACTTCAGTGGAACCCATAGGGACAGAGAAATAGGGATAGACCATGGACAACCTGGAGAAGGTTTATGGAGGATGACTTGAAGAGAGGAGAGCTGAAGTGGAAAGATGCAGTGAGAAGTGCCCAGGATAGGAGAAACTGGAAGTCTGTTGTTCGTGACCTATACCCTGATACAGGGTGAAAAAGGCAATGATGATGATGATGACGGTGAAGTGAAAAAGAATGCATACGCTGAGTGATATTCTTGGTCTAGCATAAGTAAAGTTGTAAAGAGTGGAACTAAGTGACCTACTTTTCCCCACTCCAGACAGCAAAGGGCTCTGGGCTCGGTGTGTAGATGACACAGGGTGCGTCGTGTACCAACATTCAGTGTGCTAGGTGGGGGACCAATTGTGAAGCTGTGGAACAGAAGAAGTAAAGCACCTTTCATTCAGATGAGCATCATTGTAACATTGTTTTGTAATGTTTCTATGACATAAATCTGCATTAGAACCCCAAATAACTATTATGGACCTCTCAACAATGAACCTTTGCAAGAGAATTTTGTATGATACTTTCTACACATAAATAAATAAAAAGTCATGCCTATGGCTGAATGCAAGAATGTGAGAGTCAAATTTCCAAATTTTTCAAGAGACAGAAGAACTGTTTATTTCATATGTATACATTCTTTAACATTTTCTTCACATATTTAATATTCAGATATCTCTAAAGTCAGATGGCTGATTACTTTGAAATGTATACATATTTTACTTGAGCTCTGGATCGTTCATGTCCTGAACTCAGTAGCATGAAACAGTTTTTTGTTTTATTTGATGATACTGGCCTACAACATGGAAAAAAAACAAAAAAAGAAAGACAGATACATGATAATGAGTGCAGAACATGGAACAGCTTTGGATTCATGTAAAAATTTCAAAGAAATTGGCTATCTCAAGAGCAACAAATATTTGAAAAGTGTGAAGTAAAAAATGTATTTATTTGTTTAACAGCAGTATCTGCACCATTACTGGTGTTATCTTTTTCCCAGTCAGATCCCCTGTGATGTGTCAAATTAAAAGTTCCATACTTTTCCTTTCCCAGGTTGATCATGTGCTGCACTAGCTTGGAGGGGATGGTGGCCCCATGCACACGATCAAATGACTCCACACCCTCAGGTTGGTGGCCAGGTTTCTCCTCTAGGATGGGCTTGGTACCGACAGTTGAGTGACCAAGCAAAGGTAAGCCTTAGAAAAGACAAACATTTTCTGGCTAAGCATCTCAGTCCAACATCAAGTTAAACATTCCTAGTCTGAAATAAATTCAGCTATTCATATACATAGGTACCATTTCTATGCAGAAATTACATAATTAAGACATATTCCTTCGTCCACATCTTTTTTTTTTTTTTTTTGCACTTGGGATGAGACATGGGCCTGGAATAAAATGATAATTGATACTACCCATTTTGTTACAGCCATTGACCACCTGCACATTTATATACATGTATTCCTAGATTATGGATGAAGTTTTATCACTGATGAGATAAGATATGTGTTGAACTCATTGTTAATTTATGCATCAATCTGTTACAGCCATTATCCACTTAAACATCAGTGCATTATCATATGCTGAGGTATACATACATCAAGTTCTGTCTTGAACTAACTGTCCATTCATGCATCCATTCCATTGCGACTATTTCACTACTACATTTGTTTATTACAAAAAAACTATTCACATCTATCAACCAGTCAGTCAGTGCTACATCCAGTGTATGGCTTAGTTGTAAGAAGAGAGAGAGAGAGAGAGAGACAGAATGAATATTTTACATTAACTATCAATGAAATGTCTATGTTTTTTCTAGCCCCACCTGCTCAAATATCATTGACTCGCCTTGCAGTTCCAGCTGTAGGTGTTTGGCCATGCTAGAGCCAATGTTTGAAAAATGATGGTGAGTAAGAGATATATAGGAGAGAGACAGGTGCAGAGATAGATCAGTAGAGCAGCTCTGATCTATAAATTTATCCATTTTATGAAGTGCTCCCATCTTCCGATGTTCACCATACATCACCACTCACCTTCCAGTCCCAGACGTAGATGTTTGGCCATGCTGGAGCCAATATTGGAGGTGATGGTACTGAACACAGACTCCTCATCAATGTCTTCCTGTTCCACCTCGTACTCAGCCATCCATTTGTTCATCTCCTTCACTATAGCCGCTGCAAGCACACAAAATTATTCAATGTGAGAGATACAATTAATATTTCATCACCTCTACTATCACAGTGATAAAGGACAAATGTCTTGTGCCTGGGGCAAATGAGTTGAAAGTCATGCCAGGCAAACATGAATTTCCGTCATTTTTAACTCTTTTCTGACTCGGTTACTAAATTTTTTTATTTTTTTTTTTCAGGTTAGAAAAGGTTCAATTTTCGTTTTGTGGAAAACAAATAAAAAGAAAAATTGGTATTTCAGTTGGAAAGCTGTTAAAAATGGCCTTAATTCAAACTTGTCTGGCACAACTCCAACACCTTTGCTCTGGGTGCAAGACAAATACACCATTCGGTGTCTGTGGAGTTCTGGACTAAAAAATGAATTTTCACCTACAATGTATGAGATATCAGCCCTTTGCATGGCAGGGACATATAAATCACAAAATTTACACTTCACTTCAAATCTGAAGACTAATTAACTGCCTTGACCCTGCAACAGTGAAAACACTAATGCTTAGGATCCAGGCCTTTCAAGTCCTGAAAAAAAAACACACCAAAAATAAATGCAGCAGGGATAGCAAAATGAAAGTTGAAACTAGTTTACAGAGAAATTCTGACTAATCTTTTTATTTTTCTTCACACTACATCATCAGCACTTTCTCCTTATGAGGTATGGGCCAGTGATAAAAAAAAAAAAAAATCCCTCATTAACCGAATCTTGAGAATATTTCACCACTTTGCTATTAGCAACTGAGTCATGTCACATCCTCCTGGAAAAAAACGATATTCTTCTGCCTCAGTCTCTTTCTTTGTAACCTTCTGACGGATTTAGAAATGTCTGCCATGCTAACAATACATTACTACCCCCCACTGGGGGTGGCATTGCCTACGAAAAGCTAAACTTTCACTCATTACATTCCAACCCCTGGTAATTACTATTCTAATATGGTAGATTTTCATCAATATTTTTTTAGAAAATACAAAGCACAAAAGCTCACCAATATTTTTATTGCGTGTCTCTGCAGTGCCCGTCTTCTTAGCCAACTCGGAGGGTGAGATCTTCATACTCTCCTCTCTGGCCAGACTCATGTAGAAACAGTAGTCCGAACCTTTCATGACATAGTCAGGGCCAGGGTTCAACTGGAGCTGGGCCTCCATTGCTGTGGTGTCCAGGATAGCTATCAGAGTCACTCCATACCTTTCCACAGGGAGAGACAGATATATCCATGAGTTTTCTGGGCATTTCAAAAGAACCTTGTATATATATGTATTTAATATTATAAAATACACAACTCCAATATAATACATGCAACTCAAACATATGTGATAGCCAATCCACATAAATCACTGCCATTTCAATACTTTCATCCTGTCTTGAGCTAGAGAACCAAACAGTGTGACAAACAAAGTGAAAACTTCATGATAAAAAATGAATAAAACTGCATTTTAGACAAAGATGGAGAAATGCTGGAATCTGGACATGGCATGGTCATAATGCAAAATAATTTTTTAAAAAAATGAAATGTTCCATAACACAGATAAACTGATGACCTTGTATGTCCTGTCTTGGTCAGACTTACTTGTGGTGAGCATCAAATGAGGCAAACGGAAACTTCTTGCCCTCGTACTCTCGGAAGAAGATACTCCTCTGCAGTTGAATGTGATAGATCTCATTGCCTGAGTGACGTCCGTACACCTGCTGCCACATCTCTGTGGCGAATGTGCCTTCCCTGTGAACATATCAAGTCAAGCTAACTAAATGTACTTCACATACTACTGACCTCACAGTGAATATAGTTTCTGTTTGGATTATTCTCAAATGTAGCTCTGTAAAGCCCAGGATAATGTATAAGATATTTAGTAAAGAAAAGCAAATAAAACTATTAAACAAAAGAATGTAAAATCTGGTAAAAAATAATATAAAATATGACTGAAATTTAAGCATATCTTTGACATTTAACTTGACGAAAACATTAATTTATTTCGACTGAAGATTTATTGCCACAAAAAAATACAAAATAGGTAAACAAAAAAAAAAAAAAAGCTTCATGAACGTGAGAAATTTGGACATGTTATTTGTCTTACAGGCACAGACAAAGCACAAACTTTATAGCAATAATGATACTCAAGGTGGCTGCTTGAAATGACTAAATGAAGACTAGTAATGTATGTGTTATCACATTCAGTGCTCCTGACACACATGAGGCAACAGCGACAGAACTGGCCAGGCTACTTACTGTCCCCTGGAGGTGTGCAGAATGAGAGTGACCAGAGTGGACAGACCAGGGTACAGACAGTTGCTGGCCAGCAGGGCAAACTTGAACTCATCCTCACTGACTACATGCTCTGGGGAGGGGAACAGATGGTTAATATAATCATGAAGAAAATATTTCTGAACAATAATATCAATCTTGTAGAATGACTATGAATAACGAACAGAAAATTAAATAAACATTAGAAATACAGTATTTTCAGAGGATCATAGGAAATGTAGTAACCCCTCACTAACTTACTATACAGCAAAAAGAATTCCTAAAATCCATTATAAAAGATACGGTACCACTAGCCACACTTATAACCCGATGCATTCTAAATTTTTTTTAAAACTGTATTTTCTTAAATTTCACAATGGTCGATGGTTTAGGTTGTGAGGGGGGGGGGGGGGGGGGGGGGGGGGGGGGGGGGGGG
>JBCAUA010012131.1:0-13092 GCA_038406235.1 Peronia verruculata | reverse complement strand
CAGCTTTTCATGTCTATGGGAATATCACACTCTGGAGATGGTCAGATCATTATTTTGTACGAGTTTATAAATGGTGTGATATTCTTTTCCCATTCTGTGAAAATATTACATTCATCTATTTTAGATTGTATGACAGATTGAGATTTTGCTATAACATTAAAAAAAAAAAAATTGAAGTCAACAGTTGACGAATGTGTATAACACAGTGTTATTTGATATGTGTCCTACCAGCTTAAGTACGTGTAGTTAACACTTGTTAAAGACATTTCTTATTCTCTTGAGCTTAATAGGGCATCACATCTTGAATTTGTGGGAAGTTAAGTGTAATATTCAGAGTTGGGGATTGGAGTGTTATGTCTTATTTTCAATCCATTTGTTAGTATTTTATTTAAACAAAATATGACTATATTCTTTGGGTAAACGGAGCTTAATCTTGTCAAGGGAAAAGCAATTTCTCTTTCCTGTTTTAACTCAGATAGATAATTGAACAAGATCCATTCCTGTGTAGCTCGGGTGAAAATGGTCCACTTTTTTTTGTTACTGATTTTTGTGATTTGTAATACTGTTCTTTGGTTTGTCTACACAGGTGTTTTGTTGGTGGGGCCGCCTGGTGTGGGGAAAACTCTTCTTGCCAGAGCTGTGGCAGGTGTGTAAACTGTCGATGTGTGGATTGGTCTCAGTGGTACACAGTTGCATTCTGTTGAGGATTTTATCTTCATTGTCTTTGTAGCATTTTGGGGAAGCACAGCAACCAATATCAAAAGCTGTTTCAGTTCTGACTATCTAGTACTGGCAAACTGCATTTTTACACATCCTTTTTCATTATATTATTTTTCATACGTTTTTTGATAACCCATATGAGACATGGCACAATGAAATCAGGCACTCATCAAACTGAAGGGACCTTAGAAGTGACATGTTTTTCAACAGTGAATGAATTTTTAATGCCATCTTTTTTTTTTTCTTTACAGAACCGTTCTAATTTCATCCGGAAATGCAATCACAGTTGAATTTGCTCAGTTAGATGGAAGAAAAGCCCAAAGATTGTAATTAAGTGGCATGGCCTAATAGGGATTAATAAGGATTAATAAAAGTGATCTGTCATTTTATCACTAAAACCAGCTGCAAAAATAGCTGCATCATCTTTAATTGTCAATATCTTGACTTCTAATTAAGGTGAAATAAAAGTTTTTTCACTTGCAGAAAGGGAAATGAATAATCTTCATTGTGTTACCAATAACTCCATATGCTCAAAATTTTACGAGAGCCCGACTTCATCCTGTTGATCTCATATTATGTAAATCTTTTCATGCCGCATTAACTTAAGATACTGTATCGTGCTGTACTCAGTATAGCTACAATCATGTATAGCTATATCAGAGTGCACTTTTTCTTATAATTACTGAGATGCTTTAATGTAGTGAATAATTTTTGAAAAATTAACCATTTTGTATTACAGTACCTGTGTTTTCACAGAATGATTTGAGATCAAAGAATGTCAATTTTGAGATCACATATAATTAACTGACTTACAGATATTGATAGAAAAGCCAAAAATGATCAAAAGATCAGACTTTCACTTTCTTTGGTGATTTGCATGGCCAGACCCAGTGTGATTTATGGTCCAACCCAGTAAGAAATTGTAGTTTATTTGATTGAAATGTAAATAACTACATTTTGAGGAATGATTGCATCTTTCAAAGGCACACTTTCTAAAATTTAATAAACATTGTTGGCAATGTTAATTGTTTTCCTGAAATTAGTGCACATTGTATTCTTATAACACAATATTGGTATATATTGAATAATCCAGCTTTTTGAATGAGTAGTTGTATTCAGCACAACTGATTGGCGTGATCTTTAGATTGTAAGTGGACCATAAAGTGAACACCTCCTGTTTTCAGTTTAAATATGATTATCCCCACCAGGTGAAGCTGGGGTGCCATTCTTCCATGCTTCAGGCTCAGAGTTTGACGAGTTGTTTGTTGGTTTGGGAGCTAAGAGAATTCGACAGCTCTTTAGTAAGTTAAACGTTCATCTCTTGTTGATTGTTCAGCAAGTATAAATTTAGTCTAAGCACTAACTGTACAACTGGCATAACTTTGAGGATCAACTGTTCTGTCAGGCTCTGTTAACTTGCAATCCTGTCCTCACTTGTTGAAATACATAGCATTTGAGCATTTCTGTTTAATTTCGGGAGCTACATTTTATCAAAGCCATTTTATGCAAACTTAATTGGTGTTTATTAGAAATCTACTTATCACGGATGACATAGTCTTTGGGATATTTCTGCAGGGATGTCTGATTTCCTATTTTAATAGGACTTCTTACTTTTCAGCTGTCATTAATTTCTCTGCTGGCCACAAATCCAGTATTATTGACCATTAACGTACTTCAGTTTTACGTGTTGCTAAAGAATATACTAGAAAGTTTTCCTACTTTTTCATGTAGACAGATTGACATCCCTGACTACCTTTGGATTCATATTATGTAATACAACTTAAAAGTAACAGCAGCCAATAATGGTTATTGTGGATTATTTTGTAGAATGACTGTCAAACTGTGTGACAGCAATTTAATTAAGTCGTCTAATTTTCAGTACAATATTTCAATACTCGGATAAATAGCAGCTGTTCAATAAAAAAAAAGTTAACTGACTGGTAGGTTTTTTAAGGATTTATTTGTAGAATATTGAGTGCTGTCAATGAAACTAGGTAGAACCAACAGTTGAATTTAACTGCCAAGTGATTTTACATGGATGCAGATGCAGCCAAAGAACAAGCCCCTTGTATTATCTTCATTGATGAGTTTGACTCGGTCGGCGCCAAGAGGACCAGTTCTGCTGTCCACCCATATGCCAACCAAACTGTCAACCAGTTACTAAATGAGATGGATGGGTAAGAACTCTTTGTATAGTGATGATTGAGCTCATTTACTGAGATGAAATAAATTATATTTGCTTAAATGATAATTCCATTCACAACTGAGGCACAGTATGAAATGGGATGGTCCTGGAAGACACTATATGTATCAACTGTAGTAGGTCAATGCCCAGTTCATATAGGTAGGAAATTGCTCCAAATACAGAACTATATGCCTTACTGGACAGTCATTTAGTTGCTTGGTTGGTACAATTATTGTATTGTGTTTGCTTCATGTGTCTATAAATTGACTCATTCATCATCAGAACTTTAAGACTACTTCTGCCATAGTACGCTATCCTTAGTGAGTTAACATATGTTTTAAATGAGGATGATGTAGATGTCATTAACTTTTAGTAGTAGTTGTCTTTTAATGTAAGTAATATAGATAGGTGGGACTTTTTAAAATATTTTTAGGCATTTTATCTGAAAACATTTGATTATATGTGTAATTAAATTAGTGCAGTGTTTGCATCTTGTATAACACACATCAATGGCATTTCTTTGTTATTAATATTCTCTCTTCTCTTCCACAAAGTGGATGCATTTTGAACCTCCATGGCACAAGAAACAAATGAAGTCAGTTTTAGCCACTTTGGATTGAATAGAAAACAAAAAGTCAAAAAGATCAAGACCTTTTGTCACTATGTACAACTTTGTCCTCAGATTTCAGCAGAATGAAGGTATCATTGTCATGGGAGCTACCAATAAGGTGGATAACATGGACAAGTAAGTTTGTTGAGCTGTGAGGGAAATGTTTCCTGTTTTACCATGGTATTGAGTCACTCTTTTTATTGTGGTCATAGGGCTTTTATTTAGTTAGCAACACCTTTTTGTTTGTGTATGATTTTTTTTTTTTTTTTTTGTGTGAGTTGAACTGCAAATCTCCATCTTGACCCTAAACATTTTTTGTGAAAATCATCCCCAATCCTCTCTTTGATCTTCAACCATCTCTCTGACAAATATTAATATGTATTGTTCATCCAATAGCAGTCTTCTCCTCTTAGCAAAAAGTATATTCTAAATTCTTATTTTATAGTGGAAAAGTGGTTTAGCATACTATTTCTGTTGCCTCTTTCCAGAGCCTTGAGGCGCCCTGGTCGCTTTGATGTGGAGGTGACCGTCAGTTTGCCAGATCTCAAAGGTCGGAAGGAGATCATAGAATTGTATATCAGCAGAGTGAAGAAAGATCCAGGTACCATGAAAGAATTTTCCTTATCCAGCTAATAAAGTTTGTCTCATATGACATCAAGATGATCAGGATGTGACCAAGGGAAGACTAAGTTAAAAAAAAGAAAAGTAGAGTTAGTTTTGGTTCCATGTGAGAAGATTATGTCACAAAAGTAATAAGTATCAGTGAATGGCTGGCTAAGTTAGGCCCTTTTGTACCTGACATGAATGGAATTATATACATGAATTTGCAAAACTGATTTATTGATTAGTTGATTGTTACCCGATCTTTTACATGTTGTATTAAGAAGACACTTGAATACCGTATTTTCATGTATAGCTGGCAACTTGCATAGTGTTCCAGCCACAGTTGTCGAGAGCTTTATCTTATAGCTTACAAAAAAATGCTCTGCCTCATAATACATTGAATCCCTTCTTCTCTTCAGATGTGGATGTTGATAAACTGGCAAAGGGCACAACTGGTTTCTCAGGTAAGTTCAGGCAAAAGTTTTTGCGGCAGAGGGAAAGTATAATCAACTATGCATAAATAATGCACTGGAAATTATAAATCAGTTGAATTTTTAATTTATTCCTGGAACATTCCCCCCTGACCCTTACAAGTCTATGTGATGGCCAAAAAATTCATGGTTTTCAGCAGCTTCTTATTTTTCCACAATACTAGAAAATTCTCAGAAACGACATTGTGTGTGGACAAAATAAGAAGCTGCTGAAAACCATGAATTTTTTGTTCCTCTATTAAGAAGATATCTGGCTCTGACTTGTTTGAATCATCGATATGGTATATGAAGATAAGAATAGGGTTAAGAAATAGAAGGTATGAATGGGTCAGATTTGTGAATAGACTATCAATAAAAAAAAAAAAAATGGCCACATTATATGAAGTAGGAAATAGATCTAGCTTAGGAAGTACTTAGAAAGAAAAGTACCCAATCACATTTCACACATACTTGAGCTGAGATCAAAACAAGCCCAAATTTAAAGAAAAAATGGAAAAAGAAAAAAAAATGTGAGAGATTTAACAATCAAAATTTTAAGTTTCAACATGGAAGCACCATAACAAAATATATATCATTTTGAAGAGCTAAAATGCAGTCTCTGGGAAAAAGGAAGAAAAAGTAAATGTCTCTTTCCAGGATAAATTCTCTTGAAAAAAAAAAAACATAGATGTAAATATTTTTCATTCCAGATTCTTCCATAAAAACACATATTTTGTTAGATTGTTATGTCGTAGATTGACTGTTAAACTTAATGGCAGCCATTAAATTTCTCAAGCATAGTAAGTCATTGTTAGTGTGGTTTTCTTTTGCTGTTGACAGGGGCTGAGCTAGAGAACCTGGTGAACCAGGCTGCACTGAAGGCTGTGATAGATGGCTGGGAAACTGTTACCATGAATCACCTGGAGTTTGCCAGGGACAAGATCCTTATGGGTAGGTTCATAGATCTACCTATTCTCCCCATATTTTGACCCATCACCCCACCCTCGGGCATCATGAATTTAAATTCCCGCTTTCTTAAATTGACATTTTCTACTAATTTTCTGTCCATCTCATACTCTGGTGTCATTCTGAATGCCACCAGAGTATTATTGTCACCCTCAGTGCAGAAAGTAAACTATGTTCTTCCATGCATTGCTACGAACAATGATGCTGCCTGCTATTGTTGCTAAATCTTGTGTCTGTAGGCCAATAGTACATGATATGGTCCAGTCTGGACTTGGTGTTTAATTACAATTAGTAATTCTAAGTAGGAACTATGGATTGGTAAATCTCCCTAATTTTCCCTCCTTTTTGAGGCAGATATCCCTCCTCCACTGTTGTGAGGATAGTCAGGTCTGAGTTCAGGTTTGATTGTATTTTTTTTTTTTTTTTCTAAACCAGAGTAAAGTATCCAAATTTCTCTTTTTTTACTAACACAAATAAGCTATAGATGAAACCTTTGACAGGTGACCAATGTTATCCAGTTGGGTAACAAAGACACATTTAGAACACATTTTAGACACATTTTGGTGCCATCTCATCACCAAAGGTGCCAGCATAGCAGAAGAGCACAGGTCCTCTCAAGCAAAGAAGAAATGGGCAGCATGCAAGGCAAGAGCCACCAGCACCTGTGGAGGGGCTTTCTCGCCTAGATTGGCCTCACCAGTCACCTCCTGACCCACTATCAGCCCTAACTAGATCGATGCTGTGGTCATCTTCGACAACAAAGGACGAACAACAACAACATGTCTAACAAAAAGAAGTTTTTTAACAGAATGTTTGTCATTTCATTTTACCAGGACCTGAGAGAAAGAACAAAATTCCAGATGAAGAAACCAACTGGTTGACAGCATATCATGAAGCGGGACACACCTTGGTAGCTTTCTTCACCAAAGATGCCACAGGCCTACATAAAGTGACCATTATACCAAGGGGTCAGTCCTTAGGCCATGTAAGTTGAAGAGCTATGATGTTATAATTTTTTTTAAGAAAGTTTAATTCTTTGTCCATGTTTTCCAGATACTTTTCTTTTTCATTTTGCTGTTATTATTGATATTTTTATAGCTGTGGGCTATCCAGTCTCTTGGCAGAAATGATTTTTGTGTGTTGTTTTCTGATATTCTACCATAGTATAATATGTTCATTCCAGTGATAGATGCAATCAAAATGCTATGGCAAAAACTACCTAGTGTGTTCTATTTTTATGTACCTGGTAAATCTGTAAGATAATTGTTTTGGATATTGATCAGGGTGTTCATTTGGTAAGCATCAAATTGTCTTGGCAGGTATCTACCAGTGTATTAACCCTCATAAAAAGAATTATGGTAAATTTATATGTCTTTATTAGGAAGTTCTGTCCAAGTCAGAATGAATGTTATTTTTGATGTCTGTCTTATACAGACCAGTTTTATTGAAGAGAAGGAAGTGTACAACCAAACAGTCTCTCAGCTGAAGGCTGCAATGGACACAGCCATGGGTGGCCGCGTGGCAGAGGAGCTGATCTACGGGCCAGACAAAGTGACCACCGGTGCCTCCAATGATCTGCAGCAAGCCACACGGGTAGCCACAGCCATGGTGATGGTCAACGGAATGTCAGAAAAGGTCAGTGAATGAAAAAGTTGTAATTGTTTAGTTCTAGTCAGTGAACACATTGAATATTTGCATGTGTGTAGTTGATTAGCACAGGCACGTATGTCTTGATAATGATCCTTTTTTATGTGTGTAGTTGATGAGCATACTTTGGCAGCCAAATGACACACGACATGAAATCAGATACTGATAATTCTTTTTATATATAGAGTTACTACTTATCTGATTGTAGGGCTTATTCATTTCCCACTTTATTTGCTGAAAAAATCTGTGTTGTGTCTGTAATAGAAGTGGAGACATCGGGAATTAAAGACGGATGGGGATGACCTATTGCTGCAGCTGAATTTAATAAGAAAATAGCTACTCATTTTTATTAATCCTCATTTATTGCTGTCACTAAGTTAGAATTTTTACACTTTTATTCAATGTATTTTAACAACTTTAAAATACATTATTAAAAGGGTGTGAAAGGGTTTGGTGAAAAAAGAAAGTATAGGGAAAATTTACTCACCATTGGAAAGTTGTGATCTTTCCTCTTGACTCAACTTGACAAACAACTGATTTCATCTAGTTCATTCAGATTGCATCCTGGCCCCAAGCAAAAGAAACTTGGAGCAACTCCTGTAAAGAATTTTGCTTTCTTTGTTTCAAACATTAGAAATCTTTTTAATAAAAAATCTTGAGTCAGTTAGAGAAGGACACTTTCATTCACACATAAATTTCTTAGAAGTTCCTGTTTCCTGAAGTGGCAACAGACAATCAGTTCTGTATGTGTTTATTTCCTCCCCTGAGATTGATAATGAAGTATGACAAGCGCTGCTCTCCTCCACTTAAATTTTTAGATTTTTCAATCTTTTTTTTTTTTTTTTGAGTAACTACAACAGTTTTATTACTATGTCTATTTTTCAGGTGGGCCTGAGAACCTTCAATGACACAGAGATCAGCTCAGCACAAAGAGAGTTGATTGACAATGAAATTAAAAGATTATTACAGGTGAGTTTGTGTGTGGACGTACCTCATAGTAGAGCTTGTCAAACTTGTGGTGAGGCAGTCTTAAAGTTATTATTATCATTGACTGTTTCACTTTTGCAGTGATCAAGGCTCTCCTTTATGACTGTTAATCAGTCTGATATCAATTGGCTTTTAGTGTTTAAGTGTAGAATTTGTGACAGGATTGTGGCAAAAATATGATGTTTCTTTTCTAAAAGATTAATTTATATATTTGCCATTTTTCACTACTTATGCCTGAATCTCTTCTTTCTAAATTAATAAAAAAAAATTATCTTCTTAAAGAGGAAGCTCAATAATAAGAAAATGAAAATGGTCGTGGCCATGATTGCTTAAGATATCGGTGCTAGATAGGTACAACTGAGTAGTTAATTCTATTCATGCTGCTTTGACTCTTCTGGCTTCAGTAAATGAAATTAACAATTGAAACAAATTTTGAGGTGCCAGACTCTCAATTTTTATGTGACCTGACTTGTGGCTCGAATTGGTAAATGTGGCATGTTTTATTCCATAAGTTTGTCATCCCAAGTTGCGCAGTCTTTGTAAATAACCTTGATTTTCTTAGGGTGTAGACTCATTGCACCATCCTGGCACCATCTCACAAGGGCCTCTTTTTGCCAATTAGGAAATTTAATTGTCTCAAGACTGTTGGACTTGCTACCATCAACACCTTTCCCTTTCACCACACCTTCCACAACCACGCACCAAAGAAAGGTGTAGTGCACTAACTTAGTGCAGCACTAAAATTTCAGTTCTGGCATGCTCTGTAAAACCACCCCACTGAAGAAGAAAAAAAACAACAAGATAACCACCCCCAAAGGAACAGAAAACTGTCCCATTTCAATTCTGACCATGGATCCCGAAGCTCTCGTAGCTGTACAAAGAAGACGAGATCTTTTTGACAAGACTCAACCTAACTACAGCAACAGAAATTACATCAACTCAAAGTGGAAACAAGTTGGTGAAGAAAGAATGTGTGGCCAGTTTCTTTTTTTGTAACAAGACACTGAAATGTTTTGGGTTTCATTACATGCCCAAGTATTTCTCTTCATCATTCAGGACCTCATCTGTGAAATGATGATATTCTCCTAATGTATCTCAATGTTGGTGAATTCGGTGCACCGAGTATCGACGCATACTTTGTCGTCATCTCTTTAACCAAAACAAAAGCATTACTTGTACAACCAGGTCCCTCTTGAATGCTTAACAGATTGTGGAAGGGGAGAGGAAAACAACTCAACTCTGTCGTCTCTTCTCTCCTCAAAGGGACACTCCAAAATAGGTGTGAGGATAGTGAGAGGTTGGTGCAGTGAAAGCTACTCCACGCTGGACATTGATACATTCTCAAAGTCATGCCTGTATTGTATGTAGGAAATTTAACTCTGAAATACATTTTAAGATTGATATGGAAGGGTTCTGTGAAGAAGAAAAAAATTGCATTGGAAATTGACTCACTGTTGAAAAACGTGATTTTTTTCATGGCCTCAGTTTGATGAGCACCCGATTTCATTGTGTCGTGTCTCATATACATGCACACTAGCTATACCCAGCAGATAACTATTTAGCCACTAGTAGCCTTTATAATTTTTTTGTATTATGTATTATTATCCTGCCCAGGAATCCTACGACAGAGCCAAGAGTGTTTTAAAGTCACACCACACTGAGCTGGTGAATCTTGCCCAAGCTTTGATGAAACATGAAACATTGGACAAAGATGAGATCAAACTGGTGGTGGAAGGAAAGAAACTGAAGAAGTCCCTCTGATACCAGCCACAGGCGGGATTTTCTTGTAACTCAAGGATTTTAGGCAAATTACCTGTTGTGAAAGTATTGGAACGATAATCATTCATATGGCATAGTTCTGTGACATCAGAACAAAGTGTGGGGTGGGTGGTATTTGTGTGTATCAGTGATGACTGACTGTTGATTGACTTTTGTTGAAGTTTGATGATCAATGTATGGCATATGTTAGATGATATCTTTGTTACCTGTTGATGATGAATGGATGACAGTATTTTTGGTCATTGAAGAGACAGTACTTGGTTTGATGTTTCTGCATAACTGCTGTCATTTTTAAAAATACAGTATATGCAGTTTTTCTGTATGACTGTATTCTTAAAAAGGACGGCAGATTACTGGTGATGAATCAGAGATCCAATGGAATGTTTTTCCCTGGTCCTTTGCTAGATGTACTGGCTATTGTGCAATAAGAAGACTAATCAATTTTCTCCTTTTTATTTGAAATGGTATAATCACAGTAAAGTTTTGATTAAATAAGTTTGATGAGATAAGCCCGTTTTCCTTATTCCATGAATTTTTCAGAATTTTTTTTTTTTTGTTGAAGCAAAAAAGGCAAGAGAGTTTTTTCTCACTGATCTAAGTTTAATCAATAACCTTTGTGTTTAGCAAAGCAGGGACAACTAGCTTGGTTAAAAAAAAAAACAGTTCCTTTGGTCAGATGTCATATGAAAGGAGTGGAAGTGACATCTAGTGTTTTGTGGATTGACGAGATGCCATGGTGTTATCGAATGTGTAGTCGACAGATGTATTTTATTTGACGCAGTGTCGTTTTATGTGGGCAATTGTAAATATGAGGAAATGTGCTTGTGTGTGCGAAAAGGCCTGCGTGATAAGTGAACATGGAAACTTTGTTTATGGATTCATACTCATTTCTCACTCTCTCTGCCTCTTTCTCATCCCTCCTCTCTTTCTTCCCCCCCTCTCTCCCCCATGCCCTTACAACTCCCATTGCTCCCTACACAAGGATCATACATGCACATCAACACTCCAGATGGATAGTGACAACTGAAGGAATATTTCATCTTTTGGACAAATTAAATGAGTGCCAACATAATGAAATCAAGTGTTCCTCAGACTGGAGCAAACCATGGAAATTGTATTTTGTTTGTGTTTTTTTTTTTAAGTGAAACAAGTGAATTTTTGATGTTCATTTTTTTTTCTCTCTCTCTTCACAGAGCTTTCTATGTCTATTTAGAAATATATTTCAGGATTGAATTTACTGATATATATGAATCAAAAGGTTTAAAAAATTGCATCTTGATGACATGATCAGAGTAGGAATGAACAAGCAATCGGACAGTTTCTCACTCAATTCAGCTGCAGCAGCAGATCACGCCCCCTCATCATTAATAGCTAATATTTCCCCTTCTGTTCAAGATAGAACAAAGATATCTTCACAAACTGAAAGGGAAATCAGTAGGCTTTACTGGGACACTTATACTTCTGTGTGTTAAAAAAAATTGACCAGGACCTGATTTCATCTTGTCACATCTTCACTGACATCCCTGACTTTCTGTCATGAACATTTATGGGCAAGAAAATAATTTCTGCCTCTAGTTAGCTCTACAAAAAGTATTCACAGATCTGACCTTGTCAAAGATTCATCCACCATCCCTTGCACTAGAATTCTTTTTCAGATAGCATAGAATGCCATGTCATCTTTGATCTATGTCACATTCATGTCTGCATGTCTGAAAAGTGAATGGGATTTATTGAGACAGAAACATTGGCATTTGCGTATTTTTTGCAACATATAGCAGCCCATTTGAGATATCCCCACTCTATTTCTCTTCTTCCCCCTCCCTCTTTCCTCCTCCTCCTCCATATCCGAAGAAATACCTGACACATTCCTCCTCTCCACACATTAATGTTAAGTTTATTTAGCCTGTACTTGTAGCTGTGGTCAGAAGATGAGAAATGCAGAAAAAGTAGGCTGACAAGAGGAAACATCACTTTGTTGCTGCAAGTGTATGAAAATCATATTTTAATCCTACAAGAACTTTGTGAAACAAAAAAAACAAAAAAAAAATTGCTTTAATTTCATTAGTAATGGTTTCTCTGGTCACCTAGGTTTGAGGATTGCCTGATTTCATTGTGTTGCGTCTCAAGTGTATTTTCATCTCACAGAATATGAGCTTGTGCAGTGGCACTTTAAATTCTATTCTGAGAAAGGTCGCTCTTGAGTGAGTGAAGCACATCAGGCTGAGAGTTGTGTGTGGGGATTGTATGTCTACTACACATGACTTGATAAAGGAATGAATAAAACAAGGAGAAAATGCTCCAATAATTCACACTCTGTACTTGTTTATTGCAATTATTTTTTCTCTTGACAATATTTGGCTCTTGCTATGGGTCTTTTATGTTGTTTTTAAAAAAACAAATTCCGTGATACAATAGAATCAGTGGATATTCTTGGTCCTGGGGCAGTAAATCTAAAAGTTTTAACTTTTCTGTAACTGGATGTCATGGAATACGTAGTTCTAAATATTTATCACTTTATGAAATCTACTGTAACATCAGTATTAAATCTTCATTATTAAGTCTTACAGCTTTTGTTTTTTCATTTTGTGGCCTTGTTTAGTCTTATTTAGTGATTTACCATAGGCTTGTTACACATAAATGTGGCGTATGGCTGTGACTGTCCCTGTATGGCGTATTTGAGTTGTTTTTAGGCAGAGCGTAAAAACTTGCACAATGAGTTGTCACGGTGTGGTGATAATAATCCTCATGTGGTATTATGTTTGTGTTATACTGTTGGGTCCACCCAAACTGAACTCTGATAATGCAAATTTCTGATAATTCGAATAAAAACGAAACAGTAGATTTTTTTCCCCTCTTTGTGCCCATTAAATGCGTCTCGCATAAATCAAATCCATCGCCGTGAGTTTCCTTTAAATCGAACCCATCAGCGCTGTCCCAAAGGTAAAAATTGGCTTTTGTTCTCTCCACGTAGTTCCTACCCCACGGGGAAAACAAAGAAGGCGGCGTCGCTTATAGGGTGAGAGGGATCCGGATCAGGCAATTAGGCCTGGCGGTCACAGCCGGTGTCGGGCCTCCGGGTAGCACTCGGGGAGGGGGGGTGCTGTCCCTTCCCTTGTGGTTCCCCG
>JBCAUA010012121.1:0-12024 GCA_038406235.1 Peronia verruculata | reverse complement strand
ACACGACAGTGCTTTTTTTTTTTTAATTCTGTCTTCTTTAAGGAGTGATTTTCAAAACAGGTACAAGTTCAAACTGTATGTTTTCTTTATATAATTGAAATTGGTGCAATTTTTCTTGGAAATAAAATATACTTTTGCAAAAGTGGAATCACATATAACTACTTTTTGTGTCATCTTTAACCAGCATCTTTAATTAACCATGCATACACATTCATAGCACCCCTGAAAATTGATTGCGTCAATGATTCTCTTTGGAAGGGATCATGCTATTCAATGCGGTCCACATACATGTATGTGATTGTTTGTAATTAATTCTTTGCAGGACGTTAAATCTGCAGGAGATACAATTATTCAGAGCTTTAAGATTAGCTTACAAGACAAGTGGAATAAGTTCAGAGTGATTTTCAATTATCTTCATTATATCAGTGGATGAACAAGAGCACAAAATATATATACATGTACATATATATATATATATATTTTTTTTTTCATAATTCTAAATCAGACAGGGCAAGAAAGTGCTTGGGAATTTCCATTGTAACCAGTGGCAGATTTCTGTTCTATTTTTTATGTTCAACATTTTGCAACATGTAGAAAAAATACTTGAAGTTTTTATTATACCCATACTTAATTATTTTGTTTTGACCAAAAGGAACACTGGTAATTGTAATGTTTGACTGAGTCATTGTGAAAAATGCTTCAAAAGTTGAACAGATTTGAAACGAATCAGTTGTAGAGATACGTAGTAAGATCCAGAGAAAGAACAAGACACAAGCACATCATTGGGGTGATTTTTCTTCTTTTTTAATACTCATATGCAGTACCTGAAAAAGACCATAAATCCTAGTGAGGATGAAACCTTGAGACTAAAGGGAAAAAAAAGGAGAATAACTATAAGTGCATTGATCTGCAAAGTTGTTTGAAGAATAAGCTGTGCATGGCAAATACATGAATCAATATTGTTTTTATTTTTTGTTCCCCATTCCATTCTTTGTCTCTTATAAGAATATGTACTAGTTCAAACAGAAGTATTAGAGGTACATATAATGGAAACTGCTTAAATATTATAAATATTACATCTGATGAAAATATGAGCGTCTGCTTCAATATGGCTCTGATTTTGTACAAAAGTAATCTTCTCAACTTGCCACTAATATGAATTCTGAGTCGGAGCAATTTCATAAATCATAAGTAATAGAGAGATTATAAATAAGATGAACTTGAAGAACGGATTACAGCCTAACCTGACCTTTCAATTTCCTGATCTCATTTTAAGACATATGCTAGTCTGGAGGATGTGCCTCATATAACTCAAAATTGAAACATGCAGTTCCAGATCTTCAAATTTAGCAAACAGATAGAGAGGCACTGTGATGCCATCTTCCCAGTTTCCTTACACCAATTCCCATTTCTAATGTCTACTCAAATCTCTGCATATACATGTGTGTCAATTGCTGTAACAGAGCAAATGAGATCTTTATGAATACATGTAAATCTTATCCAATCACATCACGTCATGAAACAGTATTTGAGAAAACAAATTTAGAGAACAAAAAAGTGATAAATCACAACAAATATATCACTACACATGTAGCTCCAGTGTTAGTGTATTGATGACACAGTTGCATTGTGTCCAAAGCCAGATCATATGACTAGCCGTGGCACAGGTGTAATCAATAAATTCAGAATTTCATAAAACATTCAATCACTCGTGTCTTTATTTGTGATGGCAGGAATGAGGTCATCCACACTGCCATCACCTGTTGCCACATGCAGTGTACAGCATTTGACCAAATGATATAAAATAGCGAATAACAAACACACATACGGGAAATGAAACTGGGAACTTTATATAGTAAAAATGCTACTTCTTTTTCAGATGAAAACCAACAAAGAGGTAATAAATAAAAAAAAAAAAAACAATGGCTTGAAAGAAGTGGTGAAGATAAGCTATATGTAACTTGGAAAATTAACAGCAATTATAGCACAGTACCTGTCAGAAAAAAAAAGGATTTCTGAGTACACAATGAAGAGGAGAAAATAAGTTTTATTTTTTCCATTTCTTGTGATAGTTCAGAAAATGATATAAAACTAGGGACAATATAAATAACTGTTGAGTGAATGTGCACATGGGGAATAGGGAGAGGACAATGGCATGAACAATAGGCTGCAAGAAGCCATCATGTCAACAAAAGCAATACCATCCTTCCACAAGCACCTGATTTATTTTGCAAGCCTTATGCATGCCTTCGGTCTTTCCAACTGCAGTAGATACAATTCCCCTATAGCAGGCCTGTTGACATAATTTACAAACACACGTAATTTCCCACTTGAAACATTTACCTTGTAATACATTAATCTGCAAGACATGACATTTATGGCATGAATTGCCCAGTGAGATCTGTCTCATAACCATTGACATGGGAAATGCATGATGACATTGACAAATGCAAGTAAATGCTTTCCAAGCTGGGAATGTGAATCAATCCATAATGGCCTACAACTCAAGGAACTTTGTCTAGTTGTGCAGTTAATCATGCTGGCTAAGACACCTGGTAGATGTATGCATTTTCTTAGTGGCTTACGATAAGTACCCCAGATTCATTTCCTGAATTGAACCCACATAAATGATAAATGACTCAACAAATGAATCTTTATGCTGTCAATATCATAAAGGTTGCTTCACTTGCATGTAGTGCTTTGTCTCTGCTCTTGGCAATTTATAGAGATTTTGACCAGGGCATTTTTGCTAATAGCATTAGCACCATACTTCAATTATGTGGAATATGTTTTGTAAAATATCCAAGAAACCTATAGAATTTCAAAAGAATAATAAAGTTAATGTTTCAGTATGGATTGGAGGGGTATTTTTTTTCTGAACTCTGATCATTTCATCAATCCCTTGGCATAATGTAGATGTTACAGATAGGGCCCTCTGATCAGATCTCTTCAACACTTGCCACATTTAATATGGGACTAAATTAGCTATTCTCAGAATCTACCAAAACAAGGGAAATAAATAAAAGATCTTCTGCGTAGGTGGATTTAAGCCTCATAGTGGGTTTTATCAGAAATATCCAGCCAATGAACAGATATACACAGGTGTGGTACACATTTCCTGTATTTAACACAGCCAAGAAACCCTTGAATAATAAAGCAGTGAAAACCATCTATCTAAGTAATAAGCTGTTCTGGCTAACAACATGATTCAGTTATTTTAAGGGGGGAAAAAAGTACAGAAAGGAAATGGAAAAATTATTAAATCTATGAGGAGCAGATGGACAAAATATCTGCTGTTCAAAATACAAAATTTGCTTTAATATAAAGAATAAAGAATATTTTTAAAAATCTGAGGAAAATTGAAAAAAAAAAAATAATAATAACTGCCATTGTCTGATTTACTTGAGACATTCTCCTTACTTGACACAAAGAGATGGCTCTAATTACATGTATAATGTAACATATATTTCAAATTGCTGTCAATTATCAACTGATGATACATGATCATGAGTTTTTTTTTTTATAGTTGCTACAGGTAATCATAAATACAAGCAATATAAATTATGAAATTCAACAGCAAAAACAAAAAAAAACAAAAAAACACCCTAAAAAGTCAACCACACCAAAAATGACAACAAACCATACACCCAAAAAAAAAAAGAAGACATAAGCTCCATCCCACTGACTAAAAACATCTAAAGAGAGAAGAGAAAAAAATCCTGGCTGAAGTTTCATACAAACATATTCAGATCTGAGTCGAATACAATTCACACACTGACAGGTGAATCCTAGAAGAACAAATTCAAGATTTTGCTGCACAAGCACATGATGTAACACCGTTTAATTAATCAATGATGAGAAAAATCCTGCCATATATATTACTGTGCAACAGTGATGGAGATAATAATCATACAATGTATTTGCAAAGACAGAGTCAGTGTCATCTCATCTATTGCGAAGAACAAAACTAAGTGGTAATGCCATGTATGCGTAAGTAAAGAATGCTTGATCAGCCTTTCTCATTAATCTTAAATTTCCAATGTGTTATCTTAGGTTGCTAAAACTATTTATTACACATACTTGTAACGTATCAAGCACAGAAAACTTGAATTTCTTGGGAATGAAAAATGTATTTGAGATTTCTGTATTTCAAGATTTCCATGTTGGCCTCTTTTACAAAGCAACAGAAGGTTGCTAAGGGAACATAAGCTTGTCGAGACTAAGGTGATCCAACCATAACAATATTCTAGAAACAAATGCCACTCAATTCATGTACATAACATCATCCATTGTCTTTCAGACAGAGCGTTATCACTTTGCCACATCGTTGGGCATACACTGCACCATGCAGGCTATAGTTATTCCCTAAAACTTATACAGTACAGACAGCATATGTGGCGCAGTCCACCACCCTGCTCAATACCACACCACCCAATCTGAGTGAATCATCTTTGATGAGGCCCACATTTAGGCCTACAATGTACACTGTCTACCTCTCCCTCACCATTTCCTTATCATCAACAGCCTGGGCTGAGTAAAGCCAGACCAGAATGGGCCTAATCATTCAGTCTTCTCCTGGGTGGTTATCTCGGTATTACTGCGTGATCTAAAGATGTGACTGGAATTAAATTGGGTGCAGTGCCTGTCTGCACTGTCTGTGTGAGTGTCAACATGTAGGGTGAAGACAGCCGAGAGGGAGTAGGTGTTAGTGTATCCTTGCTAACACAAGGCAAGCGAAGAGGGCCAATCACAGAACAGTGATCAGTTGCACTGACCATTTCACAAATGAACGTGAGAAGGGCGAGGAGTGCAAGTATGAAACTGCTGTGAGGGTATATGTTTGTGTATCTCCACCAACGCGACACAGGTGAAGAGAGCCAAGCATCTTCTCAATACAGCAACAGGCCCATATAGTGTGTTGAAAAAGGCATTTCTGTCTCTCTGTCCGACTATTTTTCTCTTGGTCTTCACAATTTATGACTGTCAGTCCGCCAGTGTGGGTCATTTGGAGTTGACTTTACGCGAGTTCAGCCTCTGAAAGTGTTGACATTATCAAAGACAAAACGAATGGAATACTGAGGGGGAAAAAAACAGGACTGCCTGAGCAGGTTGACTTTGACTGAGAGTTTAAGCGAGCTGACTTCTGGCGGGTTCCACTGTATCTTATGGCTGCTGTAAATTGTTTTTTTTTTTTTTTTTTAAGTTCATAATAAGAAAGAAGAAAAAAAACCAAACATAATCTATCAACACTGATGACAAGATTTAAATTATGCATGTTAGTGTACGACAAATAACATAAACACACCCCAGATCAACCATCCAAAACCCAAACCTTTCTATCATATCCTTTTCATTTGACTGAACATATGAACGAACCTTGCCTCCTTTGCACATCAAAACAGATAAAACGTAATGTGTCTCAGACACAAATATAAAATCTGCATCATCTCCTGCCTTTGTAAGGTGTATCACATTGTTCACAGGGCATGTATGTATTTTTTGTTTAATCTAGTATGGTACATATATATGGAGTGATCTGAGCTTTGCACAGGCAACAATTTATCCAACTGCAGAGCAAAAGGAAAGACTTCCTCACTAAAGACAATTCTCTAGGCAGGGTTGCCAACCCCATCATGGTTGAACCAGGGATTTCTCTTGAAAAAAAAACAAGGGATTTTTTACTTAAACAAGGATTTTACATACTAAGAAGAATCCAATGCTAAAACTTGTTTTGCAGTTTCCAATCAAAGAATTGCATTTCTAAATAAAGTAAAATCCAGGAAATATGTAGATTACAGAAAAATTCAGTCACTATTTACAATTAATTCCTTGGTCTATTTGAAAGTTTGATAACAGTGAACACCACAGAATGATCTGGTCTGGATCTATCATATATGGTATCAATATAAAGTATGATATAGTGAAAGTACAACGTGAAAACCAGAGTGGAATTTATGATGAAATTCAGCACAATCGGGATAAAGCAATCTAGGATACGGCATAACATTGAACATTATCTGTGTTCCTTCTACCATTCTGTATCTTCCCTCCTCCCCGCCCTACTGCAGTACAATGTTTCTTCAAAATGTTTGGTTTTGATGTAACATTTAGGTGAATGGGATTGGGTGGGAGATGAGAAATCTGTGTTAGTTCTCGTTTCTGTGTGACATGGAACTTGCTGCATATTTTAAAGTTCCATAGACGGCCGGTCGGCTTTCGTCCTTTAAAGTTGGGAACCCACTTGCCTGTTAGACAGTGGGCTGGTTGCACAGGCTAAGACTGCATAAAATCCCCCCTCCCCTCTACTTTTCACCATATGGAGTAAGAAAATCTCAGCGGCTGGGTTATACCAGAAGCCCAGTCAATGCTCACTGAAACAGGTAGCGCTAGATCTAGACACAGTGGTGAGACACTTGAAGCGACACTGATGTCACTGGCAGTTCGAAATGGAGTGACCAGACATAACATTGCACAAAACGACCATTGTTCTGGCTTGGGAATAGCGTGGTGTGCATAACCTTAGCATGAGTACTGTAAAAACTCTGTTCAATTGTGATAGTGACAGTAACGACCCAATCAAAAACACAGATCTAGGCTACGCAGCCCAAAAAGATGGTGGTTTTGCTGACCTGGAGTTTTTCTTTGTTATTATTATCATTATTTAATTTATGAGAAACTTGGGATTTTAATCACATTTCCGGGTGCCCAGGATTCTGTTTGAAATACGGGAAAATACTGTTTTTTCCGAGAGGGTTGGCAACCCTGTCTATGCTGTCATACTCACACCAATCTCCACATGTAACAGTGCAATACAACACCAGGACACACACACACATAAGATTAAATTAAATTTAAATGATGAAAAATCTGTGTTATCTTGTCACACGGACAGTCAGCACCCTGAAAAGCCCTCATCATTTACCACGTTTGCTAGTGGAAGTTGTTTTTCCTTTCACAGCTTTTTTTGTTGAAGTCCCACCAGAAAACCAATTAGACAGCAATTCAGAAGCATCAGGCATATTGGGTCGATTGTTGAGGGCATTCATTTGATTCTGCATTTCCTGTGAAAAAAAAAAAAAATGATATTATATGAAAAAATTTACTTCCAAGAGATGCAATAAAAGCAATCTTTCTCAAATGTTTGGCAGCCCTCTAAGCACCATATCTCACTACCTATGAGAAATGTGTCTCAAAGAGTATGGTATGCTGATCAGCTTCCCAACCTTAGAGATACATAACGTTGTCCTTAGAACAGACTGAAAAATTATGACAAGCAAATGAAAATTAGAAGTCAAATAAAAAGAACAATAAAATCATGAGCCATATGAAAAAATGTTATTACCATAAATGTTGAAGTTTCAGATAATATGTAATACATACATGTATATATATAATACCGGTATATGTAACA
Source organism: Peronia verruculata (assembly GCA_038406235.1). NCBI lineage: Eukaryota > Metazoa > Mollusca > Gastropoda > Systellommatophora > Onchidiidae > Peronia > Peronia verruculata. The sequence continues at coordinate 4,613 of JBCAUA010012121.1, read as the reverse complement.
TAATAAACAAGCCATAAATAAACAAAAACTGTGCCGTGGAAAAACAACTACAAATCTGGAAAATAGAAAAATGCTATTGACCCATATTCAAAATAGTTAAAGCAAAACTAAAATGACAAAACTGCAGTGACAAATTTCATATCCCATCATAAACAAAACTGAATTTTCAACAATGTATCAGTACTTTCTCTGACAGATCACAGGGTGCTTAGTGAGCATTCATTTTTCAATATGTAGATTTCTGATGTGACATGGGAATTATTTACATAGAGAAGAAAATTCAGTGCTTTCCCCCACAATGAACATAACATATCATATTCCAAATATATAAAATGTGAACTTAAACACCAACAATAACCATGTAAATTACAGCCATAAAGAGAGGAAAACGCTGACCATCTTTTGTGAAATAGTGTGCACTCTGGGCCAGAGAAAGCACTGAATTTACCTCCTCTTTATGCAAAAAGTAATGTTATTTCCTTTCCACTGGTCTCATTTTTCTTTTGAACTGCCAGCTGAGGCTAAATCTGACCGATCGTTATCATTTCTTTGACAGCTACTTGCGGCTACTGAATCTTGATGCTGGTGTGGCACTGATTCATATTTGTTTTCTTTTTCTTGGGATGTCAAACCCTTCTGGGAACTGGAGAACTGCGATTCATAGAGGGGATCAAGTTCCAAACTGCCCCACGATGGCATTCGATCTCGGAGGGTATTCTCAGAGCTAGTGATGTCACCCTCTGTTAAAGTTCGGCTTGAGTCTGTGATGTCCAAACTTTCATCCTGGTCTGTTATTTTACTCATACTTTCCGACTTCAGAGACTGATCTTCCTCTTTCTTCCCTATATCTGCTTTTGATGATGGTTTGCTTGGCTTATGGTCTTGTGCAAAGGATGAAGCAGTTCCCTCTATAGCTCCCTTTTCATGAGGATCTGAATTCTCTTTTTCCAACATTTTCATATTCTCTTCTTCGAGTGGTTCTGAAATCCCATCCTGAGGCAAAGGCCTCTTTGAACCTTGTTCTCCATTTTCTTCAACTCTGTCGCTCAAATTTTGATTCTGATTGCCAGAAGTCCCCTGTCCAAAGACTTCATCTTCGAGAATATGACCATTTGAGCTCTGCTGGCTTAATGGACTTGGAATATGTTCTACTCTGCATTGCCAAGACTCCGAACATTGGTAACATAATTGTTCCCATACCTTCAATGGCCCTATTGACAGTCTCCCAGTTTCAAAAGATCTATTGTGCAGAACACCTGTGCTGTTTTCCTTAACATCTAACAACCCTTGCACTGGTTTAGGTTTAAGAGTCACAGTTGTTGGAGCTTTCCTTTTCTCAGTGAGAGGAACATTTTTTTCAAATTCTTGCTGCTCATCATTAAGCGCTAGCATCAATGATTTCTTGGAGAGACTTGCCTTTTTTTGCTTCCTAGACTTCAAATTGACTGGTTTGATAAGCGACGAAATCATTTCACTCTTGCCTTTTACCATAATCTTTGTTTGATCTTGAGCATCAGTGAGACTGAAGGAATTAGATTTGGATGGGTGTATGGCAAGCTCATCAAAATATTCATGAGAAAAATTGCAAATCTCTAAGGAAACACGTTTTCTTGATGAAGAATGGCGTCTCCTTCCTGAGATATTTTCTTTCATGAGAGGTTCCCTGCCAAGATCAGCCTGTTAAATAGCAAATTACAAGAACCAAATGGACAAACATCATGACACCTGGGTGTAGGTCTAAAATTGTCCAATCATGTATCATGTCATTATGGTATTACAGTGGAACTCGGATATTACAGAATCGGACGTTGCAAAATGTCGGTTATAAAGAAAAGAATCTGCAGTTCCGTTTTATATATTTATTCTTTCTTCTAATAAATTCTCGGACTTTGCGAAATGCCTACCCTCCCGATCTCGCTTATTGAGAAATAATTTCCCCAGAAAATGACTAGTAAAGTCACGTGGCAGTGTGCCGAAGATGGTAATGCAAAGTATTGTTCGCGTGACCACCTTTTCACTGGCTCAACCACTCTTAACAATGCCCGCCGGCGCCGATTACATACTGGTGGCCAAAGACAAGAGAACGTATTGCGTGATATTTATGCAAATAGGCTAAGGCCCAGGTAAGTCAGCCTGTGGTGAGGACAGTGTTTCTTTGTCCACACAGGTGAAAGGTTTGGGCAGGGCGTGTCGGATGGGGGAGACGAAGAGTAACCATTAGGGTGTTAAAGAATGATCTGCCAAATTTGTAACATGCGCAGACAAACCACATGGAGGCATGCCGAAGATGATTCGACTGAGCGCGCGGCCAGCTTTTGGTTTATTCATCCACACCTTACAATGCCCGCTGGCTCTGATTACACATTAATGGTTAAAGGTGCATTAATGTTTGCATGAGACTTATTCAATAGGCTGGGGTAGGGACGGTGTTTCTTTGTCCATGCAGGTTTGGGCAGGGTGTGCTGGGTTGGGAAGACAACGAGTAATCGTTACCATATTAAGGAATGTTTTGCGATGCCGTAGATCTAACATGCGCAGACAATGGTCTTGGAGTGGCCATCAATTAAACTGCGTTTATTGCTCCACACTGCAGCACATTACTCTACCTTTCACCGCAGAGTAAAGCATATCGTTCAGTAGACTACCAGTTTCAATAGTACATTCAAGAGTTATTCTTAAACATTTTTCTATGCAAAATGCATGCACAGGCTTTGTAACGGGCCACTTATCAGGGGAAAATAATCAATAGTAAAGATGAGTCAATGTATGGGTCGTCCCAATTGTTTAATGGTCCCTGTCGGATAATAAGAAATTCTGATATGAAGAAATAAAAGTCCTGGTCCTTTCAATTTCTTAATATCCGAGTTCCACTGTATATTTCAAAGATACAATTACCATAGTTACAACGCAGGTAAAGAGAATGAGAAAGAGGTGGAGAAAAGGGAATAATTAAAGCAGGTGGCAGAACAATCCGGAAGGCAGTTGTGTATTTACGTAAATACAAACACCATAATTGTACAAACAGCTTTTAGAATCTTTTCTTACCTTCTGAGTATCTGCATCTGCTGCATTCATCAATTTGGGCAACACCATTATTAAAAGTAGAGGCACAATCATTGTTAATACCTGAAAAAAATAAAAATTAACATATATGTAAATTATACCTAAGGTTATAAGTAATTCTGTTCACAAAAGATTATTAATGGATGAAATATCTCATTCCCATGAACAACTTAACAGGCCTGAGGCATGTATTAAATATGCATATATACAGCACATAAAAAGAATATTCATTCATGGAAAGCTTCATGGAGTAAAGAAAGGAATTTATGTTTTGCTCACTTAACCTTTCTCTAATCCAGTTGCAATGCGGTTGTTAGTTTTGCTCTTTTGTCTTATCCAAAAGTAAACTTGTTAATTCAATTTTATTAAGCAATTCCATATTTAATATTTCAATACCACTCTGGAAAAAAGTCTGGAGAGACTGAATAAAAATAACATGCATCAGACCAGTTCCATGTTATTCTATTACTTCTTGTATCCGACAAATTTTTAAATTGCTACCCACTTAATGCATCAGTCTTTAACTGATGGTTGGGAGAGAACACAAAGATAAACCCATTCAAAATTTGAGTCAAGCACAAAGTCATAAACAAAACCAAATTAAATGTTATACTAATTTTTAATATGATCTGTTGATGCTATCATGACAGGTTTTCTTTCTTTTATTCAGACAAAAGAATTATATAAACAAGAGGAGACAATTCTTCATCAGCCCTTGTCCATGCGAGCCCGCATCGCCTCGCCACCTCGCCAGAATCTCAGCGCATATGCGGAGCCGCTATGTTTTGGTGGCCATGATTGCTAGGCGATTCATTATGGCTTGGTTTCCTTGTTGGGCAGGCCTAAGACATGTGCGCCAGTAAATTAAACAAATTTAATAAATTCATTTCATCACAAAAAGAAAAAAGAAGAAGGAAAAGAAAAAAAAGAGCTGGGTGAGGATGAGATATGAAGAAGAAGGAAGAAAAGGGTGAGAATATTTCAAGACAAGAAAGAGGAAGAGGAGTGAAGAGAAGTAGAGTGAGGGGGATGAGAAGGACACCAACGCCACCAAAAACAACAAGAAGAAGAAGAACTGTAACATGCCCATCCTCCTCTTTCTCGCCTTTTTCCCCACTACAGTACTCAAAGTACAGATCACCACTGGCTTTTCTGTTTCTCCTTCTTAGTACTGCCCTCAACCTCAACAGAGTCTTCATCATTCACCAAACCCACATCGAGTTCTAAGTTTACATCATTTTCATGTACTGAGTGTGAGGCCTCAGGTAGATTGTCTGCATCCATGGCTTCAATTGTATTCACACAAGTATCCATGGTTGTCATTGTGAACCTAAAAATGTGGTATATTAGATTTCAATAAGCAAAAATATAACACTACACCTAAATAATGGGGAGGGGGGTTCCTAGAAGTCAGTGAGCCACCACTTAACATGAAATCTAGAGGGCAAGGCTTCCTATGAGTATATAATTAGAAAATCTGTCACTAGATTGAAATCTGTCACTAGATTAGAACTAAGCTTATACAATTTATTCTATATCTAAAATCTAAA
>JBCAUA010012110.1:0-13092 GCA_038406235.1 Peronia verruculata | reverse complement strand
TAGATAGATAGATAGATAGATAGATAGATAGATAGATAGATAGATAGATAGATAGATAGATAGATAGATAGATTACATGATTTAATATCCCTCTTTAAAGACAGATGAAAAGGTATCCAGATTTGTACACATTTAGATTTTTAGAAAGTGCTCTCGTTTCTAAAGATAATGCCAAATTGCCTTTGACAATCCTATTTAAATTTTAATGACAATCAAAATACGGTAACATGTAGATCTTAAAGGTATTAAAATTATGTTTCAAAACATGTGCCAAAGTATTTCCCTGATGACCTGTGACATCGTTGATATGTAAATATTGAAAGGTCTCAAAGCTGTCACTTAGATAGTCTCTGGCAGACATTTGTATGGGTAATGTATAACAGCTATAAACAATAGGTTTGATCATCATCATGATTCTTCAATAACTGCGTCAGTTTTTAACATAGGACATCAGATACATCATCTTAAGAGTACCGATTTTCCTAATGACTATTCAGCAAAAACTGAGAAAGATCTTTTTTTTTTTTTTATTTAAAATAAAATAACAAAAGAAATGAACCTAACACAGACACATGCAGACACCTATACGTATGAACAACGTCTTATAAGACGGAATAATGTTAGGGTGGAGAAGGGGGGTGGGGGGGGAGACAAAAGAATGGGACAAAAATGTCCTTTCTGACATCACGACAAGTGATGACAATTGTCCTTAAAGTCACCTGTCATAAATGACATTTCCGTGTTTGTTTGTTTGTTTGTTTGTTTTTTCCAACATCACCACAATTAAAATCAAATGTAACACACAGTGTTTCAGCCAATAAAACTTCAATAAGAAACAAATCCTAATTTTTATATCAACCAACACGACCTGTGTCTATTTGACAGTTAAAAAAAAAATCAAAACGTCGTATATATTTTCACAAGTGATAGAGAATAACATGATTCTGTGTTTTTACATGTTGTAGTGTCTACACTACATGCCTCAATTCCTGTCGGTTAACAAATGTCAGTTTGTTTTTAAGTCCCAAACATAATCACAGAAAACTCAAAACCAGATTGGCTGTAGAAATCCATGTCCACGTCTATTGCAAATTACATGTAAGAATGGTGGAGTTTAGGGCCATCAAGGGCACAGATAGGTCGCTGCCCGATAATCTGCGCTTTGTTCTTATTATGACCATGGGAAAGAACGAGTGGCTGGGGTTATTAATTAACAAGAAAGCCGAACAAAACTTTTGAAAATTACATATCCCTGATATTGTTCTGACGGCATTTAAAATATTTAGTTCTACTTTAGGCCTTAACCACGGTGTACCTGTGTCTTTCTCGCACTGCAGCCTCATGTAATCATGTTGCAAGCTTGCGAAACGCCAAAAAGTCCAGGTGGGTATAAGAGAAAACGGGAGCTGGCTCGGCAGCTGGCCACATGGTCAGAACCAGACGCACTACAGCCAGTGGTAATGAAATGAGTTTGGCCTATGAAAACGTGCACCTGCAGTGCCAGAGTTAGACACAGACACAAATGCACTGTGGCCGCAACCTAAGGGCGAGGACACAAAGAACGCTTGCTTGCCATAAAGAGATTGCGATAAAGCGAGCACATGTAAAGAAAGCGCTTGCTTGTTGTTGAGACGAGCAGTACATTTTTTGTACCCTACTTCCCGCTGGGACCGGTCCCGGGAAGAGAAGTTGGTATCGAGAAGCAGACTGTTTGGCGCCTAAGGCGAGCAGTACATTTTAGATACCGAGCGGACAGCTCGGAAAGTTGGGACCGGTCCCGGGAAATCTAGCTTGGTACCGAGAAGCAGACTGCTCGGCGCCACTCGAAGTCCATACCGAGAAGCAGACTGCTCGGTGCCACTCGACTTCGAGATTTCCCGTTTCTCGTATGATTTCTTTGCTCGTGCAACTTCCCTTCCCGCTGTCGAGCAGTGGATCACTTCCCGGGAAACCAAGGCCAAGGCTTTGCCCGCGGGAAAGGAGTAATCGGCCCATTCCTAGCGCTCAGACATAATTATAGAAAGATTGCAACTCGCGCTTGCGATTCTGGTATGGACATCAGATCCTCCCCATTTTGGCGTCATGGCGGATTCGAGTGATGATGAGCTATTGTTTCTAGACAAATTTATCATAGGAAAATTCAAGAGAAAAGATGTTGGTGAGATAAATAAAAGGAAGTGAATGGAAGGTGAATATTATCACTTGTTTCCTTTGCCTAAAAGAAGCCATTCTCGCTTTCAGTCTCACATGAGAATGAACCAAGTAAGTGCATCATAGAAAAATATTGAACCAAAGATAACCCAGAACTTAGTAGAGTTGGCTACAGTGAGATGTGGCGAGGACATAAATAGAAAGATAATGGGCATGATTGAGAGAGAAAAAGAGAAGAGTTAGAGTGTGTGTGTGAAAGAGAGAGGGAAAGAGAGACAAAGAGAGATAAGGACATGCACTACAGGATGGAAGATAATGGAACATGAACAAGAATCAATGTAATCAATCATTGTTTGTGAATGAAAATACATAAATCAATTTATTTTTACCATTATGTTTAAGTTCTTCGTTAATATCTTTGCAAGCATGATTCACAAGGTTGCCGTTTGCATGATATTTCTTTCTTTTCTCCCAAATTACGGATTTTTTTTTTTTTTTAAGCTGAAATGCTATAAAGAATTAACATTTGATTCTTTACACTTTCCAAGCATCGCTTGAAATCGCAGGTGAGATAAAACGAGCATGTTTTTGTGAGGCACAAGATAATTTAGATATAAATTTAAGGTTTGTTCCCAACACGCTAGCTTTTATCGCGAGTAAGCATTCTTTTTGTGATCGATTCATTCTTAAATGTTAACAATGAAACTCGAGGACTTTTTTTTTTTAACATGTTGAATTTGATGAGTTATCTCTTGTTCAGTGTGTCAGTTTGCCTATTACGACAAATGTAATCAGAGACACATACGTGTGTCGAGAAAGTACAGTGCGACATCCTTGAGAGGCCACTGTTCTCTAAGGTCACAATGCACCTTTAGTTCTGTTCGAGGGGAAACTGACATCTATCACAAGTGATAGACGCCTTCGCGGCCTGGTGGTATATGACTTATAAAAAGACAGAGTTAGTTAGTCTTATAGATAGCTGGCAAAGAAGAGATTAGCGAGCCTGTACGTTCAGATTTCAACAAAGTACGAAAAGGAACTCCCAGGTTGCAGCAGCATTATAGGCATCATCATTTTCAGAGACCTCTGTCTGTCTGTCTGTCTGTCTGTCTGCCTGGCTGGCTGCTTGTTTGTCTGTCTGCTTACGCGTCTATCTATCTGTCTCACTGTTTTTCTATCCGACTTCTTTATTTCTGTCAGTCTGTTTGTCTGTCTGACTGACTGTCTGTCTGTCTGTTTCTATCTGTCTGTTTGACTGTGTGTCCGGCTTCTTTGTCTCTGTCTGTTTGTCTGTCTGTCTGTCTGTTTGCCTGTCTGTCTTTATGTCTGTCTGTCTGCCTGGCTGCTTATTTGTCTGTCTGATTACGTGTCTATCTGTCTCACTGTTTTTCTACCCGACTTCTTTGTTTCTGTCTATCTGTTTGTCTGTCTGACTGACTGTCTGTCTGTCTGTTTCTATCTGTCTGTTTGACTGTGTGTCCGGCTTCTTTTTTTCTGTCTGTTCGTCTGCCTGTCTGTCTGTCTGTCTATCTGTCTGCCTGGCTGGCTGCTTGTTTGTCTGTCTGCTTACGTGTCTGTCTATCTGTCTCACTGTTTTTCTATCCGACTTCTTTGTTTCTGTCTGTCTGTCTGTTTCTATCTGTCTGTTTGACCGTGTGTCCGGCTTCTTTGTTTCTGTCTGTTCGTCTGCCTGTATGCCTCTTTGTCTGTCTGTCTGTCCTACTGTCTGTCTGTGTGACTGTCTGTCTGACTGTCTGTCTGTCTGACTGTCTGTCCGTCTGTCTATCACTCATCTTTGAAACGGAACATTATTTACAGTCACCTTGTTCAATAACAAAAACCCCATGGTCGAAGTACTCTAGGCGATTTCTAACGTTTGGTAGATGTATCACTCTCTTCATCATTGAAATAGGCATTGTATTGATTTTACTATAGCCTTTTTCATGATAATCTCCTGCTTTGGTGACTGGTTTGTGTCACAACATCTAGCGAAGGATTCACTGGCACTTTTTTTATCTTTTTAATGCATTATAGTCTTTTCAGTACCAGGAAAGTGGGATTTCTCTTGTCTTTGAATGTATGCCCAATTTGGTGAGAAAGTTTTGTGGGAGAAAATTTGGAATTGGGAAATTTCAACAGGACAGCAGTGTCTCCGCCTACTCTTAATCCAATCTTTAACTGCAAAGGACATCTGTAACTTACGCCTAAATAATTATAGTCGTTCTTATGTGAAACCGCTAGAAGCCAGGCTTTCCTACTGAAGAAACTAGAGCATTATTGAATCACTGAAAAAAAACAGAAACCCAGGCAGGTTCTAATCTTCGCAATGCCTTGAAAGAATTTTAATCGGCGACGTTTAGTATGTTCACCTAGTACATAATATAGTGTTCACATTACAAACAGCCTAGGTAATCTCTCAGCCAAGGTGTCGCCACTCCCCACCCCACCCGTCTCCTTCCTTCCCCCAGCGTAAAACAGTTGTTGTGAACCCGCGTTATTTTCTGCTCGAAAGAGTTGGGAAAATCCATACAACAAGCGGTGGCTATGCTATTAATAAACATTATGCAAGCCCCATGTGTCAGAGACATACTACGCCGCGCCATTTTAACTTCCGGCTCAATTTGAACAGGGCGTCGGCGCCCCAAGTCAAGGACACTGCACCTAGAGAAAAAGGAAAAAAAACATTAGAAATACGGGGTGGTAGGAAATGTGGGACTAGAACTCTTCGCCATGAGAGATACACAATAATTTTAACAGAGTGTCTATCTGAGCTTAGTATTGCAATGAGGAAGTACAGGCAAATAAAAAAGTTGCACCATATAGTAAAGGCGAAACAATGTTATGTAATGGCTCGCACATGGGACCCTCTGTTCGCAGTTTTTTGAGGGGGGGGGGAGATTGGGGGGTTGTGAGGGGACCCATCAGTCCATCTGTCCATCCACCCACACCGTCCATCCACCTATCCTTGGTTCATCCATCCATCCATCTATCCATCCATCCATCCACCCATCCATCCATTCATCCATCCATTTATCTCTTTCACCATTCATCCATCCATCCATCTATCCATAACTTCATACATACATACATCCACCAGTCCGTCCGTCCATCCGCCAGCACCATTCATCCATCTATCCTTTGGATCCTTTTCATCCATCCATCCATCCATCCATTCATTCATCCATCCATTCATCTTTCATTTATCTATCACTTCATCCATCCATCCATCCATTTGTCGTAATTGTTCATAAACCTAATATTTTGTTTCTGTCTCTCTATCTCCTCTCTCTGTGCTGTTTTTGTTTGTCTCTCTGTTTATTTGTTTATGTCTTATTCTTCCTCTATAGTTCTTTCTTTTTCTTACTTTCCTCTGTTTTTTTCCCCCCTCTCGATACTGAGTATAAAGGACTAAGAGGGAGAACGAAGACAAAAGTGATATCGAGGGTGCCGGAGAATTTGTGTTGTGGTGTGTAACATTGCAGGCTTGTGGGTGGCTGAGTAACCTGTCTGTTAACTTGTGTGCGTGTGTGTGAGCGAGGAAATACGGAGGGGGCTGGGGGAGAGGGGGAGATAAGAGGGAGGGCGTGAAGTCATGTAGAAAGGGGGAGGGGAGGAGGGGTGTGTGTGTGTGTGTGTGGTGCGTTTGTGTGTTAGGGGTGTGCATGTGAGTGTATGTGTGGGTGTGTAGGTGAGAGAGAGAGAGAAAGATGGGAAAAACTGGAAAAATAAGATAGAGCGAGAGAGAAAGAAACTGCGAATGATGAAAAAGGAGAGAAACAGAAAAAAAAGGAAAATGTTAAGGGACGGAGTATATCAAGAGACAGACAGGGACCTCAGTGTGTAACACAGCTGACCTACATATAATATGTATAAAGCTTTCACAACAATCAAATACTGAACACGGTAATATTTCTAAAGTATTTAGAAAAATAAATAGAACTGCACTCTCTTTGTAGAGTTTTAATTATGTACTTCACAGTCACAATCAAGTTGCAAACTAATAATAATAACACATAAGTAACAAATGCTTGATTAACAGTAATAACGATGTAATAAACTTCATGTAATTTGCACAGAATACATGTGTTCATTAAAAGGTAGAGAGCAAAAGTATGTGCTGCAAGCCAAAACAGTTTCCTTATTTGATTAGTTTGTTTCGTTGCTTTCCTCATAGTTTGTTTGATAATTAAACTGTATTGTTCATTTTCATCTTTGTTATCAGAATTGAAAGTTTTTGTTTGGTCTCAGGCATTACATAATAAATCAATAAATCTTATGTCTTTCAGTGAGTTTTCACCATAGACATACTATTATAACATATTACACGTAATAGTATGTCTGTGATTTCCACTCAGTAGAGCAACATAATATACAATTTCAATATACTGTTGTTAAACATTTACGTCGACAGAAAATAGGAATGTATAGATATCGATACAAAGATATCTTATTTAGATAACAATAGCATAAATATAAACAAACATGGGTTAAAAAAAAAAAGACAGATAGTCGTATATAGATATAGCTATGAATAATACATGTAATATATGTTATTCCAATTTAAACACAAAAGAAAACAAAAAGAAACAGATAAAATGGTTATAAAAATGTACTACGTGGCATATATATAGTTATACTTTACATGCATGCAGCAAACATTTACTGACAGTCTATTTAGAAATGCATTCATTGAAGCTTATATTATAATATACATGGGTGACCCACAGTGTCATATCAAAGCCAAAGGCCATAGGTTCAAGTACATGTATACTGAAAACGTTTGTCGCCGGTTCCTGTTTGTTGTTGTTGTTGTTAACATTGTGACAATTGTCTAGAACCCTCTATATCAATATTATTACAGCTGTGCTGGTATTAATGTTTTTAATAACTTCCTTGTCTGCATGTTAAATATTATAAGCTTATCACATCTGTACATAGTATAAACACAGATGTATGCACAGAGAGTCAAATCTGGTTAGGTAACAAAATGTTCAAATTTCGAGTTCCTATGATTCTTGTTATTTTCATTTTAACCCTAGATGCTTCAAGAGATCGATCTACCCAAAGACTGTCATTATTCTCAAAATATGAATGACTTTCCAAAGAATATTCTTATTTTCATAGTGACATGAACAATTTTCTGTTACCATTTATGACTATATTCTATCATATCTTCAACATCCATATCTTTCGGTCTTGAAACATGAACACTCTAGCACGTTCTGCCGATTCTTTAGGATTAATCATCGTGGTTATGGGAATTTTGCCTCTCACTTCTTCTTCTTTTCAGTCAGTCTTGAAACACATTTTGTTTTTGTCCTAAAGTTTGTTAATTTATACGTACACGTTTGATCAAAGTGATTAAAAAATATGGAACGAAGGTTGGACCGGTCTGTTGGGGAAGTATTTCTCCTCACTAAGTCTTTCTCTCTATCAAAGAATCTTTTAGCCTTGTCATGTATGGGCGTAAGTTTCTACTGTGAAAAATATGTGACCTTAGTTTAAATTATTATGACAGCCTATCGTAATTTTATTTGAATATAAAAAGCAACAAAACAAAGAAAGAAAGAAAAAAAGAAAAAAGAAAAATGTCTCAAACTGGAAATAATAAACCAGAAGAGAAACAAAAATGACAAACTGACAAACAATTTCTATAAGGACAGAGTTTGTGTTATCTTTGGCAGCCAGCACAAGTATTTATCACTTAAACTTTCATTAACAGCTTTGCTTATTCATTACGGTTTTTTTTTTTTTTTTAGTCCTCTATAAAATATACAGAAACCGAGTTAGCATTTTAGAATACATCTGTGATGATTTTTTTTTTTTTTAATCAAGAAAATGATTACATGGAATTGTTATGTAACACAGGTTACTGCCCTTTCCAAAGTCACTGTCTGTTAATCGCAAATCATTTATGGCCAGTCATAAATGGTATAGAAGTAAGAATAAAAAAGATATTCATCTATTTCATTACGCTAAATCACATGGAGACATAGATATAGGATATAGAAATGTGTAGGACATTACACATACACCCACACACGCCCGCGCACACAAAAGAACGTCCTTTTCTAGCGCTATTTGCGTTGTTTCGTGGGTTTTCTGAATTTTTAAATTACTCAGTGAACCTGCAGTTCTACAACTCTATCTTAATGATCGTAATGGGATATGTTTCTGTGATGTGGTTTTTGTGTGTGTGTGTGTGTGTTTATTTGGTTTTTCTCATCACTTAGTGATCACTGAGATTTGCTAGTCATCTCTACATTATTGTCAGAATCATAACCTTTGTCTCAAATATTATATATCCAATGTTGAGATAACCACGAGCAGGGGGTTGGAAAGTGAAATAAAAACGGTATATCAATTGTCTATAGCGAGTATTCACTTAGTGTGCAATGCATCCATAAATATGGAAACAGATATAGATGTAGATATAAACATACAAATAGATACAGACAGATGCAAATTCACGTATACAGGTAAAGCTAAACAGTTCTGCACATAATGATATACATAATGAATAAATTTGTTGGAACAAGTACATTCATATAAACAATCTAAATCAAATACGAATTATGAGGCAAAAAAGACAAAAAGATCCAACCGGTTTATAGAAGGACAAAATATGTTCCATACATTCTAAGTCAAGCCACATATGAAATATAAACATATATATGGTAAGGAAGGTGCAAGATGGGGCCGGGGAGGGGGAGGATATAATAGTGAAGTTAACAATTGGACATAATTAGATAATGAAATCGCAGCAAGAAGAGAGACAAGCGCTTGTTTGCTAGCTTTCACAAGACTTCATCTGTTGACAGGCTGAGCTCAAATCAGCAGTCGTTTTTTAGAATACATTACATGCTGTTACTGCATTTGCACGTATACATTTATTTCTTAACATTGTGGTCATATATAGTGTATATGTATATATATTGTCTCGAAAAATTACACATTCATCAATCCATCCACATTTTTATTCCGTCATTAAAAAAAAAAAACACCGATATAATGTCCTGTGGTCTCTACAAAAACTTTGTCGGCATGTATCACAAAGTTTTTCTTCTAGTATCCTCTTATGTTAGAAAGAAAATGATTTTTCAAATTTTGTTTATTCTTTTATCTTTATCCTGTCTACTTCATCCATGAAAGATATGCAGAAATTGTCTATAAAATGAAATTTCAATCAGACACTGTTTCCTTGTTAACATTTCTGGCCGGGATATATAATGAAATGAGACGGGGTTCGGTGAAAAAAAGCAGAGAGCCCAAGGTGGATATGTTAAATGAAGGGTTGCAGGCGGCATTTTTAACTTCCTGTGTCCAGGAAAGTTGTGAAAATTGTCGCATATACCTAGATGAAGCAACACTAACGAAACCATACAACTTTGATTATCGTCTTATAAAGCTCGTTACTTATAAAAGACATAGAAAAAAATAGTTTATATTATTATTATTATTATTGTTTATTATTATTACTATGATCTTTTGCTCCTAGCACAGTTAGAACTCTGTTACTTATCTTCCTCTTAGTGGATAGAATTCCACATGTAATTGTACTGAAAATTTTCACTGCCTTTCAATCTGTCTATTAATGCACTTGTTCTGAAAGTCTAACACATGATCTGATTGTCAATAAATAAAATCGAACTGTGCACAGTGCTATAAAATCGAGTACAGATTGGACATGGGGAATTCTTCAGTAGGCGGACTCTGGGCAGCTGTTGCTTTCCTCCTCCTGATCTGGTTATCTACTGGTCATCTTCTGGCTGTCTCCAAGACTTGGGGAAACATTTCTTTTGTCACAATCTTCCAGCTGTTCTTGATCTTCATCATCATCATTTTATAAAATATAATAAGACTATCCAACCGGCAACTAATCAAACAATTCCAAAAAAAAAGGAAATAACATATTCAAAGAGCTTAATTTTGATGTTAATATTTTTCTGACAAATTTTAAAGTCAAATTGACTTTTCTGCAGGGCAATAAAGTCATCATCATCGTCATCATCTTAATCATTTTAGAAGAATGTCTTATAACTGAGACGGCTGTCTAATAACTCATCAAATACACCTTTTTTTTTTTTTTTTACAAAAATGAAAAACAATAAGAAGAAAACTATCATCATCATCAACATCATCACCAGCAGCAACAGCATCACATAGATGTAAAGATAGACAGATGTCCAGCTGTTCAAATGCAGCTCAGGGAATTCCTCAATTTTTAAATAGCTATAGTTTGAACATTTGTTATATTGTGCTCTCGTATTTCTGTGTTCTTTTGTGTGTCAATTTCCTATTACAATATTGGTGTGATTTCATCAACAAGTAGTCATTCAACTATAATTGTGACTCTGAAAAATTATTTCTGTGCTTAAGCGAACAGATTTGTTCGTCTTCTTCTTCTCTAGGATCTCAACAGTTTTAACTAAAATTTTGATCAACCTGATACAGAAATATTATGGTAGGACATATATGTTATAACCTCTGCCACAACCTCCCCCCATTCTCTCTCTCTCTTTTTCTCTCTCTCTCTCTTTCTCTCTCTCTCTCTTTCTCTCTCTCTCTTTCTCCCTCTCTCTCTCTAAAGCGTACAGGGAATGGGC
Organism: Peronia verruculata; assembly: GCA_038406235.1. Taxonomy (NCBI): domain Eukaryota; kingdom Metazoa; phylum Mollusca; class Gastropoda; order Systellommatophora; family Onchidiidae; genus Peronia; species Peronia verruculata. The sequence goes on along the minus strand of JBCAUA010012110.1, from coordinate 2,335 downwards.
ATTCCATATATACTATTTCGGTCTTGTTTTGAAAATGATGAATGCCAGACTTTGTTAGAATAGGTCACGAAAAAAAAAAAAAAAAGTAGATGCTGACCAAAAAATCGGGTTTTGAGAAAAACGCGTTTGATGCTGTTTTTTTTTGGGGGGGGGGGGATGTTAGGGAAAAAATTGACATGGAAAGTTAGTCACTCGGCTTTTAGCCTTCAAGAAGCCTTTTTTGACGTACTAGCCCTCTCTTCAGAACTTCTGTGTCTTTTTTGCACCTTTCTGGCTTTTTGGTCATATCTTTTCTCGAATTTTGCTTCCTGCTCTCTATCACTATAAGGACTTCCACAGAGTAATGTCCGGCCTCTTGAGGATGAACCTGATTTAAGCACTGTTGGGGGTTAACTGAAGGATTAGAGAACCTGTTTGAGTACTTTGTTCTGAGCGCTTAAAATAATCCATTGTGATATCGAAGTGGATTTGAGAATACTTGTTTTCAGATCTGAGCCTTCTCCATTCACCAAATATCAACTACTCGATATTTATTGCCCCTGCTCGCCATAGGAAGGTGAAAGTAGGAGTTTGAGCAGGATGATGATTATTTGAAGTTTAATGTCATCTTACCTGGCTAACTGATAGATAAAACTGTAGACTGGAGGAAACTTTTTACAAGTTGACAGGTAACATTTTGACACAGGAGCTCTGTATAAACTCCTGCTGTTCTACACTACTTGACAGGTTATCTTCGAGCATGCGTTTACTGCAGTGTTATTTATATAGAAATGTCTTTTAACGACAGGAGATATTTAACCAATTATGTCGATATCTTGTCTTTTGGTACATTGATTGCTTGTCAATCTACGAGTATAGTAAAGATATAATATAGTAACATTCTAAGCGCTGAAAACAAGCTTATTTTCCTACATACTACAGTGCTCAAATCGTTAGTGACGTCATCATTGCTCAGAACACGTTCTCCCCTTTTTGAGATTTACATATTATTATCTTTCTTGTCAAAACCAAGAGTGCCTTGACCTATAATACAACAGACAACCCACAACTGTACCCTAAAGCATACAACAATAAAAGAGAATTTCATTCTTCATAGAAGGTAAAGATCATTTAAGAGCACCTGTTGAAAGTTCACACCGATATCAGTTTTCTCTGATTAAACCTTCTTGCTCCCGCCAGAGTGGTCACCACTGTCCATCCCTGGCAGTGGGGTTCAAGATATTGCTAGAGGTGGTCTTAATCAAGTGTTTTATGCAACTTTTGCTTATTATCTGGTCACACTGTGATGATTTACCACTGCGGCTGATAGAAGGCTGGGACATCTGTTGTATGACCACGGATCAAACACTTTAGAACGGATATAATAATCCGTTAGAGGCCTTTTCTTAATTTGGCTATTGTTATAAATATCTGATATATTTTTCAGATTTGAATGCGATGAATGTCATTGATCTGTTTAAATTAATGTGTGTCTCATTTTTGCCAAGTTATGATTTGTATGAATAAAACTTCGTTAAGGTGAAAAATTAAAATTGGCCTCTTGTTACTGATTTTTTTACCGTGTTTTAAATCTGGTGATGCAAATAGTCAGCCTCCAATGACTACCGCGGGTGTTCGGCCTGGTATAGGGATACCTAGGTTTCGATTGATTTGTGTCTCATTTTTGCCAAGTTATGATTTGTATGAATTAAATTTTGTTAAGGTCAACAATGTGGCCACTTGTTGCTGACCTTTTAAACGGCGTTTTAAATCTGGTGATGTAAACAGTCAGCCTTCAATGCCTATCGCAGGTGTTCGGCCTGGTATAGGGACGCCTAGACGCGAACCATAGCAAAATAGCAACGCCTCCAGTGCCATGGCGCCCAATTTAGCACGCGAGACACAAGGTGTTTTGTTAAGGCGACATCATGAGTCCACAATCCTATAAATAGTATAAGCTCCTTGGGCTATACTCATATTCAGTCATGTCTCATATATACTGGGGCACCGACTCGTAAATGCATACACGCTCACACAAAAACACACCCATGTCTCATATTATGCATTTCTATTTACACACGATTCACCGACACACACATACACGCTTACACATACACACACATTTCTAGGCCCTATTCTTTCATCCATCTCATGATTATTCATACCGTTCTTCTACTACGATTAACGAATACACATTCGTTCTCTGTCACAATTATACACATACACATACATACACATAATGATATACATACATAATAAATATATACATACATTACATAATACATACATACATACACACATACATACATACATACATACATACATACATACATACATACATACATACATACATACA
>JBCAUA010012099.1:0-13092 GCA_038406235.1 Peronia verruculata | reverse complement strand
GCCAGGTTGGCCTGTAGAATAAACTATAAGATTATATATCAAATTAACATCTGACAGGAATGCGACGACCCCCCCCCCCCTCCCACCGGGTCGCCGCAAAACTGAATACATCCATATTTTGGTATTGTTATATATTTTTTGATATTCCAAATTTTATATATAATTCGATATCTTTTTATATTTCATAAACATGTTATTCATTATTACCGTGTTTGTGTACTCACCGTGTACTCACAACGGCACAATATAGCCGTTATCGTGCTGATGTGCCGTTAAACCCCAACACAAACAAACAAACAAACAATCATTTTTTTTTTTTTGATAGCCAAAGTTTTTTATACATAATTCGATATCTTTTTATAACTCATAAACATGTTATTCATTATTACCGTGTTAGATTTCTCACCGTGTTAGGCACAATATAGCTGTTATCGTGCGCGTGCTGGTGTGTCGTGTTAAATCCCAACACAACATAAAACAAAAACTGAGCTTTTTGCACCAGGTTATCTTGTATGATAAACTGTAGGATTGTGTATAAAAAGTAACATCTGACAGAAATGCAATGACCCCCCGGGTCGCAGCAAAACTGTATACATCAGCCCTTTCGTATTATTATACACTCTTTGATAGCCCAGTTTTTTTTATACATAATTTTATATCGTTTGTAATCATAAACATGTTATTCGTTATTACCGTGTTAGACGTTCTCACCGTGTTAGGCACATTATAGCCGTTATCGTGCCGTTAAACCCCAACACAAACACAAACACAATGACTAATTTGAACTGTTGTCTTTAAACTGTTTTTTGGCACAATGTGGTCGCGATTGTGATAATGCGCTGTTCAAACAAGACGCAAACGCAAACCCAAATCAAGCACTGAAAGTGATAAAAAAAAAAAAAAATTGTTTGTCCGATGCCATGTAATTGTATGATGTGTCGTAGAGTTAAAACTTTGAAATAAAAACTAGCTGATTCACCGTTATCTGAAGTATAAAGAAATGAATCGGTACGGATTTACATATCTAAACAATTATAATCAAAATAAGGATAAAGAGATAGATGGGAAATATGCTGGAGAGAAATAAAATGTGAATGTGAGATGGAAGTATGCAGTAAAATAAGAGAAGACAAGTAGATAAATGAGTAGAGGTCAACAGACATAATCAGAAAGATTTACATTAGATAGATAAATAAATATTCATGTTTCTTTAGTATATTTGTTTCTATGACCGTTTTTCAGATTTGCTATTGAGCATGTTTCTCGCATTGCCCGCATTCTGAAGCAACCATGTAGTCATGCTTTATTAATCGGAGTCGGAGGGTCAGGACGGCAGTCTCTGACTAGACTGGCTGCATATATATCAGACTACGATGTTTCACAGGTGTGTTATAATTACTTAAACGATTTCACATTTATTTGTGATGTAAAAGGGCTTCTTACCCTGTCTTTGAAACTTTCGAAGAAACTTTAATTTGAAAATAATGATCTGAGCTTCAACAAAATGTTTTCCTCGGTTGCGGTCATAAACTCCCACCATTGTCTTTTTCTTAAATTATAGTATCTTTGTCTCATTCGCCACCAAGGACATAGACAGACTTTCATGCTCCTATCTGCAACTCCCGAGGGGGCCCGGGGTATATAAGTAGGCTATCTGTCCCCACTTCCGGGCGGATTAAGCCCGCCATCGGGGAGGTGTCTCCCTTAGAATGCCACCCTCGACGTTCCAGGAGAGACATCACTTCTCTCTCTACCCTTGTTCATGTCTTCTGTCCCGATTTCTTTCCTCGTCTCTTTTTTCATGACCGCGGTCAGTATCCGGACCAGTGAAACCATAGGTCTGACCGTTTTTCCTACTATAACGTAAGCGCCCTGTTGACTGTGGGATGCGACCCGTAAGGGGAGGAGAGAATGGGATCCTGGTAGCTGAGGTAGCCCAGTCTGCGGAGTGTACCCCAACCAACACACTACTTCGGCCCGGCCTTAATCTGAGACGGGCGGGTGAATAAGGCACTCAGCTCTGAATATTCGAGCATTATGTGTTCCCTTGTTGGACTCAGTGGCCAATGGGGAGCTCTGGTGACGAAACTATAAAATTTCAATTTATGGAAACTACAAAGAAATCTCCTCCCACCCCAATCCCCGACTTTAATAAAAAGTCTCATCTGGATGGCCGAACCCTCCCCATCCTCCTCCGGAAACATTAATTTCAAGCGCTTTTTGGTGCTACATAGCGAAGAAATCGGACAGACCACTGAAAAACTTCAATGTATTTAATAATATACAAGCACGTACGCAAGATCACCCGCTGAGAGCAACACATCTCCAAACTGCATTCTATGATCCGCTGGCTGAATGCAGCCGCCATTCAGAAGAGCTGTTGAAGGCCAAAACCATTTTAGATGCGCCATGGGTGTAACATCTCCTAGCGATGGGAATTAAACGAGATACCCCCAAGGAGGTCTTTGAACAGATGCTTGCAGAGGTCATCTCTGATCACCCCGACTCCGAGCATCTGTTCACAGACGGGTCCAAGGACGAGAAAGCCGTCGGCGCCGGCTCATTCTCTGTCCTGGGGAATTCATGTTGTGGCCTCAACCCGAAATCCTCCATCTTCACGGCTGAGGCTTTAGATACCATAAGTAGGTCCAAACAAATTAACTTTCTGATCTTTTCAGACTCCCTATCCCTACTCCAGGCCCTGAATAACCCCACGTTTAGGGATGATAGAGTAACTCACCTCCTGCAACGCCTTCAAAGTCTATTCAGCAGGTGGTGGCGTGGATTCGCATTCTGCTGGATACCAAGTCACGTGGGCATTGCAGGAAATGAGGCAGCAGATTCCATCGCTGAGATCGCCCTGATTCTAGATCCCCTGGATGAAGGAGTCCCTCATCTGGATCTTAGGCCAATCATCAACGAGTACATCAAATCGCGATGGCGAGAGCGATGGAATCAACAGACTGCAAACAAACTTTGCTCTATCCAACCAGACCTTGGATCTTGGCCAGGGTCTACTCAGCAGCGAAGACGAGACCAGGTGGTCCTCAACCGCCTGCATCTGGGTCACCCTCATCTCACCCACTCTTTTCTTCTCAGACTAGAAATGCCCCCATAGTGTGTGGCCTGCCATTGACAACTGACAGTGGCACACATACTAATTGATTGCGTTGACTTCAGGGATGCTCGAGACGCCCACTTCTCAAGTCGCTCCCTGAAGGATTTATTTACAAAAATGAAGCCACAGGCCATCCTGAGCTTTTTACGCCAGGTTGGCCTATATAATAAACTATAAGATTGTGTATAAAAACTAACATCTGACTGAAATTCGACGACCGCCCCGAGGTCCCCGCAAAACTGTATACACCAATCTTTTGGTATTGTTATACATTTTTTGATAGCCCAAACTTTTATACATAATTCAATGTCTTTTTATAACTCATAAACATGTTATTCATTATCACCGTGTTAAATGTTCTCACCGTGTTAGGCACAATATAGCTAGCCGTTATGGTGCTGATGTGCCTTTAAACCCCAACACAAACAAACAGACAATTTCACCAAGCACATGTAACATTTCAAAGAGCTGCTAACCACTATAAAAAAAAAAAAGAAAACTTCAATAGTATTGTCATGTGACAAGAGCCAGTGGCGTAACGAAGACCATCCTGCGGGAGAGTTCCGCATTGAAAAACAAGAGGCAGGCAGAGAAAGAAATGGATGGACATCATTGGAGTGAACAAAGGAGAGCTACCATGACCCAAGCCCTTGCCCGTGACCATCAGAGGTGAAGTCAGCTGGTGCAGCATTCAGCAATGCAGCAATATGATCATATGTGTGTATATATTGTATGTGGGCAAAATCGTCGATCCCACAACAGAAAACCAGGTTTTGAGCTAAAGATGTGTGAAACATATCTTACTGTGTTCGGCTTAATAAAATCGTGATTATGCCGATGTGCTAACACAAACAAACAAAACAAGACAGCCTGGGGATGCCGTTATCTTTTTTGTTTTCACATGACAGAGGGGAACAAACTACATAATTATCGGATCTAATAATGATCATAGATAGATAGGCATATTTACAGTAGTCGTCTGTTATCATCAACAACAACAACAACAAAAATGAAATAAATCAACTTATCTTTCTTAACACAGTAATTGGATTAGTCACAGCCTGTTTTTTTTTTATTTTCCTATTACAGGAATGGGGGATTCTGTGACTTACAAGAAAGACATTTTAAAGGTAAGATGAATCATTTGAGATTAAATGCTGAAAGTTCACATTAATACTAATTAACATTAGATCTAAATTATTTGGGGAAAAATGCACGCATTTTTTTTTTTTTGAAGGTCGTTTATGCAGATATAGCATAGTTGTTAAAGGAAACTGAACCATTTATGATAATGAACATAGTGTAAATTGTGACTTTCTCCTTTATATGTCATGGCTGCATGACAAAATGCATTAAATGCCAAATTAGTAGAAATTGAATTAACCTCCCCTTATGAGAGAGCAGCGAACCATGGATATACATCAACGTATAATTAAATTTTCAATGTTCAGACTTTGGTCTTGGTGAGCCCTGCAAATTTTTTTTGGGGGGGGGGTTATTTGGACAGAATGCATTACAGGCCGGGAGAGGTGATGGCAACAATCAGCAGGGGTGAATTTGTCAAGTTCCGGACATATTTTGGCGCACACATATGCTAAATCATTGAGTTTGGTCCCTTTTCAAGAATACATTTTGTTTTTATTTATTTATTTATTTTTTCGATGTCCTATTAGAAATAGATAGTAGGCAAACAAGAGCCAATAATATAAAACATACTCGTAAAAATTCAAAACAAGTATGGCATTCTTGTGGTGGGAAAGATCCCACAGATTGCATATGAACACGATTTGAGCTGAACACGATTTGAGCTTACAAGCATGCTGGGCAGGGTGCCTCACTGATGCTAATTTGGCATTGGACCATGGAAAGTTCTAATCAACAGTAAACCTAGGCGTTTCATTAGATCTCTGCTGAATCAAACTTTACAGAAAAGAAAAAAAATTAGGCCACTAGGTACTGAATTACTCCATCTAAATCTTCATTAAAAGTGTTGAAAGGCTTTGCTATTAGCTGTAACTTAGCCTCCAGGTAGGTGGTTGAAGGATGTAATAGACCTGAAAACAAAAGAGACAGAAAAAGAAAGAAAGCTAAATAATTTGAATTGTAAAAATATGAGAGGGAAACAAATTGAGATGCTGCTGCATATAAAGGAATAAAGAAAACAAAATTGGCGTACCTAAAGTTCAAGATTAAGAAATAAAGTACCATTTCTTGTGATAAAAGATGGATGTAATTGCCAATGCTTTTATACAAATTCATGTAAGCTTGGACTCTATACAGAGTGCAAGAAGACTGAATAAGACTAGGTTTTTAAGGATAATGTGTACGAGTCCTTGAAGTTAAGATCTTGTTGTTTTCAATTTGTTTCCAAATCGAAGTTTCCTTGTAATGGTCCTCTCCCCATGTCACTTTTTCTTCGTTTTTCATTTAGATTTTTTTACATAAATTATCAGGGATGTCAAAATTCCGACTTTAATCGCAATTCCGACTCTTTGGTCATTACAACTTTCCTACTTTTGGCCGATCAACTGCCAACTTCTACTTAATCCACAGGACAATCGCGGTTTTTGGAATAATTTGCGATACACATTTTGCACGATGACAGTAAAAACCAGAAGTACGAGAAGAGTTATCCTTGTATTGCGAACGATAGTTAATTCGGCGTCTGTTGGAAGATTGGGATAGAAATTTGTAACGTAATATCTCACATCCGACAACATGCAGTGGCATGAGAGTTATTCAAAAAGAATCAGCACTTTTAGAGTACTGACAACAACAAATCAATAATGTGCCCATGATCATGGAAAAACTAGTGTAAGAGGGCAGCTGGTTCTCGGTCTAGATCTAGAGATTCTAGGCCGATGATTATGAGGACGCTGCCTGTGGGATCTTTATAGTTCATTGAATTTCCACATGTTGTTTAATTTTGTAGTCCCATCTCAGGATCTTGTGAAAACTTGCAAACTTCTTGGAAAACAATGAAAACTCTAAGATTTTTAAAAATGTCTTACTCTTACGTAACGGGAAGGAGGAGGTGGGGGCCATCAGAGGAAATTTTCCGACCTTTTTGTGAAAATTGTTTGACATCCCTGAATGTACATGTATTACCTTTAATAATTTCGTATTGAAACATCTCATTTTTCAGTTTTTTTTTTTTTTAAATATTGATCAGCCCTTAGAGTGTTCTCGTGCTCTAATAATTTGTTTATATTCCTCAGCCTTCGCCCTCAAGTAATTATTGTAATCAGTTGTACAGTAACTGAATCCAATCTTTCTTAGCTGTATTGACTATTGTCATCTATAAGTTCTGTAGCTAATTTATCTGAATTACATGGACCCATTATGTTTTTTAGATTTTTTATGAGCAAGAAAACTGTTACAATGTTATAACGAAAACAAGACATGCTCTTTCCTGTCTTTCTTGCCTATGTTTGAATTCACTCCTGTTTAATTAACATGAAATAACTTGGCCAGATTTATAATATGTGATTCTGTTTATTTTGAAAGATACTAATTTGAACTAATTTTCCCTCAAAGGTTTCAAGAGACAAGGTGGGGCCATGGATGGAACTTATCAGGGTATTAGTGGCTGGGCATCTTATTCGAAGAGGACAAGATTTTAGAATTCTCATTTGTATCTATTGTCCTTTGGAAAAAAAAAAAATGTTTTTTAAACCATATGATGTTCTATTATCTGACTCTAAGGCTTCTTTAGGTGCAAATCTCATATAATTGTTTTTGCAGAAATGTCTTGTTCTAAAAACACTCTTTGTATTCACTCTATGTTTTGCTGTAATGCTATGAGAGATAATGTTTGTCGGATAAAATTAACTACCCGTTAGTACAACTGACCAGTGCCTATATATCTTAATGGTGAAAAATCTGTTCCAGGCTAGATAGTGGTATATTTAAGAATGGAAGTTAAATGTCATTGAAATGTCACTTGCATAAAAGAGGAAACAAAGTTACATCTGGTTGCTACATTTAATTATTCATCTCAAAGAAACTGGATTTTAGATGAGGCTTAGTTGTATTTCGTATTTCTCAGTTGATTCTGGAGGGTGAGTCAAAACCATGAAAAAATTATGTCGTTAAGAGTTGTTCATTAAGGGGAGGGGTGGGTCCTGAGAGTGATTTTCTAAAGTACTCAATTTTAGGCTTTTTAAGCATCATATTTTAAATTCAGCATGTCCAAATTAGACGAGGGAAAGCGTTAAAAAAATAATTTGGATGGTTGGTTGCCATGGAAATGCTGCCATATTAGATTTCTGGCCCCCAAAATTTTGATTTTCAAAAGCCTGAAGCTTTAGTGTTTTTCTGTGAAATCGTTTCAAATTTTGGACATGATATGTAGTATTTCCTAACCTCAATAGATGGTACTTCTTCTCATTTTTCCAGCTCTTCGATAACATTTTATCAAAAAGAAAACAAAATATTGCAAATCTAATACTTGTTACATTGTATTATTTTGCACATATGCAATGATGTTCATGCCAAATTTCATGTAACTCTGTTAGTAAATTAAAAAGCCACAGGGAAAAGTATGCTCAAAAAGTAGGTTTTGAGGTAATCGTAAGATTTTTCAACCAGTTCATTGTTACATTCAGCTTAATAAGACTGGACCTCTCTCTTCAGCCTCCTTCTCATGCCTGGCTTTTTCTTTTGAGAAATACTTTCAAACGTATGTGAAGGCCTCATAGCTTCAGTTGAAATTGACCATCAGAAGCAAAATTGGGTGACATTTTAGACACCCCCCATGTAAGAAAAGCTCAGTTTACACATGAAATAGGCTAGGTTTGACTATATAAACGGTAAAATCTTGAAATAGAATGGTTTAGCTTGAAGAAGAAAAAAAATGATAATGCTAATCGGGAATTCGATATTTTCATCTAAAATCTCGATTTCAGAACCCGTCCAACCCCTTAAGTGAAACATAGACCTGGAAGGTTTAAAATGGATTTCCTGACACTTTCCCAAAGTTTCCGTAGACAAGAAACTCAGTGCGTATATATTTATTGGGTAGTGGAACAACCGGAATTGTTGAATATTTGCCTATGGATAGAAACTGTATTTGTGTATGCTGGATGGTGTAGAGAAAGAAGGCTCAGAAAATAATGAGTTAGTGATGACTATTTCTTGGAATTACCGGCTGTGATTTCTGATCCCAATTCCATCCATATTCACAGCACCTGTATGCAGTACTTCATGTTTATCGTACTTGAAAACAGAACTTCTCTCTTTCCCCTATTTCATGAAGTCTGATTTACCCAAAGAAACTTTTTTTTAATTTTTGCGCTGGTTTAGATTTGTAAAAACAAATAATTACAAAAACACTTAGTTGGGACTGGTTTTATTTGCGTGGATGAAGATTATAAACAGTACCAGCCACAGCATAAAGATCAGCCATACCAGCAGGCAATATTTATACGAATGCTTCCTTTTAATGGGATCCTTATGCCAACAGCAACAGAGCAGTTGTAGCATATTTTTTTCTCCATCATCGTCATTTAATCTGGCCTCAGATTTGATGCCGTGAAGCCATTAACACAAAAGCACAAATCAAGGAAAGAAGGGCATTTTTTTTTTTTTTTTACTTTTTTCACAAGGTTTAGCTGTGTAATAAAAGTTCAGTCATTTTTCCATAGATCGACCCTTCCTATGAACAGAAAAAAATGTGTTGTTTTGAATTTTATTAATTTTTTTTTTTCATAAAGTTTGCATTCACTTCAATCCCCCCTCCCCCCCCCCCCCCCTTTTTTTTTTAAAGCAGTTTTGTTTGGTTGCAATAAGTATAACAAATCTAGTGGGATTGAATTACCTTTAATTTCAGAAGCTTTTATACTTCTCTGAATTTCAAGATTTCATTTTTTTGACAAGTGCCATCTTTCCCTTCCTTCATCCCTGAAACACCATCTAAACTTATTAGACAAAAATATTTCATAACTTTTTTTTGGACACTGTGGTTCCAGAGACTCTTCGAATATTTGAAAGGCTAATTTAATCGTGGAGATCATTTTGAATATTATATAACATGCTTACTGGAATGCTGTTGTGATATTTTGTAGTAGGCTTCTCATTGTGCTACCACAACTAAAAGGATCAAGTTCTAATTTTTCATTGGTCAGTGTTATTTTAATGTCTCATTATAGACATTTGAAAGGGCTTTTGTGGCAGAGGTTTCTAAGAACATAAACAGTCCTACAACATGTGAGATACGACATGTTGAAATCAGGCTCTCGTCATAATTTGATCATAATAGAGTTAAACTATTGATATCTCTGTGAAGATTATTCATTTCCCTTTCTGTGCATGGAAAAACTTTTGTTCTGCCTTAGATGGAAGTCAAGCTATTGGCAATTAAAGATGATGGGGGTGACCTGTTGCTGCAGCTAAATTTAGTGGGAAAATGACCGATCACTTTTTGTTTGCCCATACCTCTAAATTACAATTTTTGGGCTTTTACTCAGAAATACGTTGTTACATTGATACAGAAGGTTTCTGTGAAGAAAATAAAAATTGCGTGAAAAAATTCGTTCACTGTTGAAAAACAAGTTATTTCTCCGGTCGCCGCAGTTTGATGAGCGCCTGATTTCATCGTGTTGCAACTCATAAAAGTAATTTATTTATCCTAGGATTTCTGTGTGGGGCTTTTTCACCTGACCCCCAAAGATCAGAATTTCTTTTATGGTAAGAGTTGGAAAATGTCTTCTTATGTCATTTGCTCTCAGTCTCCATCGCTATTTTCATTACACTATTTTGCTCTCATTCTCCTGTTACTACTTTCATTGTTTTTTATTCAACATTTCTCATTATTGTTGATAGAGTTATTTTATGCACAATAAATGGTTTTAGCATTTATTACAGCCTCTGACTCTTTTTCTCTGAGTAGAAGCGTGATTGCTTTTCCATTTTTTAAAAATTCTTTGTTAAGAGATGATCAGCATTGTTATTATTACAACATTTGTTGTTGTCGTTATTCCTCAGTGAATTTTCACAATACATGTATTACCTCAACTATCATCACCAGAACTATTTCCGGCAGAACAGTCATAAAGTTCTAGTAGGAGCAGATGACTATATCTCTCCCTCTCTGATTCATCACCCAGATCGTTATAAATTTCCCTTAAAAATATTTCTCATTCAGATGGGCAGATTTACAGTCGTTGATCAGAATATCAACGTTTGCACATTCTAGCCTTGCATGGGGGAAGTGAAGGGAAGGAAAATGTATGGAATTAGTAACTGCTATTCAGATTGATGTATTATGTACTCCACACAGAGAAGAATGCATGCAGAATGACAATACAGTAAAGAATATCATTTTCTAAAATGCACATGCATACCCAGTGAATGTCTGTTATCTTATTATAACTTGAGAACCTGAACTCCATTTTGTGGATTGTTAGACTTGGGAATGCAAACCATGAACTGAAAACAAGACTCAAGAGTGACTCGAGAAGTGGGTCTTCTCAATCATCTTTGCAGTTGGTGCACTTGAAAGTATGCCTGCAATTATTAGATGATGCCACAGACCACACACTGAAAGGACATTTCTCTTATGAGGCTGTGAGTGAGATGATAGTAATCGTAGATGCAGGCGGTTCAGGAACATCGGAATTCGACCAAGGTCTGATTGGATGGAGTTAGGTTTGTCAGCAGTTTATTGTTTCTGTTGCCGTGCCATAGTGATTTAATATACGCATTGATAATCGGTCCGAGATCCAGATGAAGACTCTCTAATTTAAGGGATTTAAAGTCAGGTGGATCTTGGCAATGGAATTGGCTACCTCATCTCCTGCACTGCCTACCTGTCTCTATACCAGTAGAAAGGGAATCCATGCCACCAGCTGCTGAATAGACTTTGAAAGTGTTGCATGATTGGACTAGGCAGTAATCCCTGAAAGTGGAATTTATTACGGTCTTGAAGTAGGAGAGGGAGCCTGAAACATTCAGAATGACTTGCCGTGTGGATCTACTATTGGTGTCAAAAGTGATATCAGTGGCGTTAGTCTCAGCCATTAAGACAGAAGATGTTGGATTGAGGTCACAGCATTGTGTTCCCGGAGACAGAGAATGGGTTAGCACTTTCACTTTGTCCTCCTTGGACCAGTCTGTTCAAACATCTCCTTGGGGATGTCTTATTTTAGTCCTGCTGCTAGATCAATCATGTGGTCTTTGATCTGCCGTGGCGGACGTTTTGAAATGTGTTTAATCTCACCTCACCCAATCCCTGCTTTAAAAAACTGAAATCAGACACAAAAAGTAGAAGTGACACCGAACAATCTCTCAAACATGTCCACTTTAACTCAAAGACATGTTTGTAGGCAAGAATTTCTGGGTGTGTTAAAATTTTAACTGTGTTTTGAAGGGACAGTTTTTCCTTCTGTCTTCAAGAAAAGGTTGTTGGCTAGAACATACAGATTATCCACTGGGTACATCAGTAAAACACAATAATGTTGCTATATTATTATATATTAGTCTAGTCACAGGTTTGGTAATTAAGCAGAACACCTTTGAAAAAAAAAAAAAAAAGCACTTGTAACATGGATAATTTCCAGATCCTTACTCCATAATTATAATAACAAATACAAGATCAATGGACAGCCGAAAACCCGATGTCACTGCATTTATCAAAGGTCACGATGAATAAAGTTGAATATAGCTGAACACCCTTTGTTGTACCTCAGCCTGCCAAGCCACCATACTCATGCAAAAATTAAAACAATTTAACTTTTAAGTTCCATGTGGCTCAGTCTATTCAGCCAATCACATAAGTTTCCAATGAGGATGTACTAATAATGATGTAAAACAGAAAAGGAGGTATTGGTTGTCAAACATAGGCTCCGTTAACATTCACATTACATTGATTCAAATTATGTTCTGCTGGATCATGAAGTGAGCATTTCAAATTGGCCATATCGTTGTAGTATGGTTATGTGGAGCAAGAACAGATTTTCTTTCGTGATTTAATACATACCAAATTGCAAGGAATGCAAAATAGGTAATTCGCCTCCTGAGACGTGCGTCCACTCCTTATTATACGCAGCTTGATGTGGTGTGATACTCAGTCCACTTTTACTCACCCTTAGAAGGTTCTTTTGGTGTGTTTATGAATTGTTTCATTTCTCTCCAATTAGATCTCGACTCTAAATATCTTTCATTACTATTGACCGCTTCTATCACAAATCTAGACTTACGACAAGATCTAGATTGTATACGACAAATAGGCTATGCTCCAGAGAAAGAGCAAATCACAGTGATCCACATCGACCTATTTTTCATTCGCCAATACAATACTGATTTTTACTTGGGTAGCCATTGAGGCAGATTAGTAGGCTTTTTAAGGGTCAATTCTTCATGCTGGCTATGTCAAGCAGGCCTGGGGTTAAATTTCATTGTTGGAAGACCCCCTCTCTTCAGTGTTTTCCCCCTACCCCTTCTTCTCCAGTCCCTCCCCATAGCAGTACGTCTAGATTCAGATCTAAATATTAAGTAAATCTAATTATTATTAAGTAGAGGACACAAAGCCAGGCATGACTGTCGTCACGCCTCGATCTCGATGTCTCAGAGTCCATTTCAGGCTCACTCTCATATTCTGACCCTCACGTGGGCATTGCAAGAAATGAGGCAGCAGATTCCATCGCTAAGGTCGCCCTGATTCTAGATCCCCTGGATGAAGGAGTCCCTCATCTGGATCTTAGGCCGATCATCAACGGGTCCATCAAATCGCGATGGCGACAGCGATGGAATCAACAGACTGCAAACAAACTCGACTCTATCCAACCAGACCTTGGATCTTAGCCAGGGTGTGCTCAGCCGCGAAGACGAGACCAGAGTGGTCCTCAACCGCCTGCGTCTGGGTCACTCTCACCTCACCCACTCTTTTCTTCTCAGACCAGAAATGCCCCCACAGTGTGTGGCCTGCAACTGCCAACTGACAGTGGCACACATACTAATTGAGTGCGTCGACTTCA
>JBCAUA010012088.1:0-13093 GCA_038406235.1 Peronia verruculata | reverse complement strand
CGTGTTCTGTCATCCCCCGATGCAGAACCCGCGTTTCGATCCCGGCCTGTTTTGCTCCATGAACAGACGCCATACCCTTTGAGCCACTACGTCCCCCAGTGGCAGGGATGATTAACATCATCAGCTTTTAACTCGAAGCCTTGTCTAGAACCACGAGGGCGCCACTGACACATTGTATCAGTACTGTCAGGGACATCTCTTGGCTTGTTGGATCTGGCAGGTTTTAGCTCGGAGTTTTCTTTCTCCTAGATGGGTTTTGCTAACCAGTCCTTACGGGTCCCATCTGCGTAATAATTATTATGCCCAAAGTCAAATGGAAAGAGAGGTCTTAGAGAGCAAAGGACAGAGAGACTCAAGCCCAGGGGACGATTTGCCCTGCTATGCATTGTAATGATTGCAGTGTTGCAAAGCATATCGACGTCATCGTTCTGTCTGGTTGAACTTGTCGGCGGCCTCAGCTGTCTGCAGACAGTAATTATTTGTCGTGAACTATGTACAATTTACGTTTCACAGACATGTCAGATTCCGTTGTCTCGTTTTGCCTCCATCTCCACCCCTTCCTCCCCAAACCTCTAACCAAACCTCCCAGTTTGGCGGTGCTGTGGCTGAGCTAATATCCGTGTTGTATGCATGAGCATGAACATTGTACAGGCGATGGGACCTTTATCATTATGCGTGGCAATACACACGAGGGCTTCATCATAAAATACACATGCACACATACATGTATTATGTATCATCTAAATAAACCATCGAGTCTCCGGGGCCGGCAGGGCATGCAAGCTGGGTTGTTCATAATATTTGTTCTTGTTCAGTTTCCTCTATTCTGAAGAAATAATGTTCGAAAAATAAGCCAGTCACATTTCTTTTCTTGAAATGGAACGTGAAAATCAGTGTCATTATTGTTGAACGGCTACGAAATTCAACGTCGACTTTTCCAATCTCTTGTACATGGCATGCGATTATGGAGCTCGATGCGTTGAAGGCGAAAGTGGCGGCATTACAGTGCTATGTTCTCACAGCCTCTAATCTTTACATGACATTCATCATGGGCATACCTACATTGCTGAACTTAATTTGCATAATTTTGAAAGACATAGCATGACGTATAGAAATGAAAAGGTTTGGGGGGCGGAGGGGAGGGCGGGAATGAGGGTATATCTTTCTTTAATCCTATGCCGCTATCAAAGACGACAGGCGGGGATACTTACCACTGTAAAAGCCATCACATAACACAATAGTGTTATGTTATTTTTTGACCACGGTTGTGGACAGCTGAGATAACCGCCACTTCAGAAAGTTGAAAAGCTTATAAAAACCTTACCCGCTATCAAAGAGTTAATATATTAATATAGCATTGGTCGCTATGCATCCCGAATGTAGATGACAAAGTTCTGTTCATCTGAAATTAATAGAGATGGAGTTAAAGTTTTCTATCTCTTTTGGAAATCCAGGGCATCATGCTTGCTTTCACAACAAAACATGTACATAGATGCCGTCTTTCTACAGAACTTCCTGCTTATTTTTGCCCTGCTGGTTTTCAAAACTCTAATGCTCCGGTTGGGCTTCACAAATCCACCTGTATCAGATAAAAACGTGTTAATAAGAAGGTGTTGGAGCTTGAAGCCTCCGATTTTTTCGGGAAAACGTTCACGGTTGCAAGAGAATCGAGATCTCACTATAAAATTTCGATAGGTTTTACCGACGTCAGAAAGGTGGGGTGCTGATTCAGTGCACGTTTGAGCCAGATAAATCGTAATGAGCATTTGCATTACTCAACAATAATTGTGATTAGTAGATCATTTTTTATTTTTTTTTAACTACCACCATCATGACCATGCCATAGATAGAGGGACAAAGAATGGGAAGGAGAGAGACGGATAGAGATCCGCTTGAAAAAAAAAAAAAAAAGTAAACTTCAGCGAACGATAGTTGTCCTGTAATTTGTACACCACTCTAATTACTTAAAGGTATTGTTTTCTGTACCGCCTTGATACATTGTGGTCTAGGGTGAGTTTGTACACAGAGATAACTTCGACAAACCGTGTTAGCTTGGAGCAAAAAAAAAAAAACAACAAATAACTACAGCCTTCCCTTCCTTATTTCATAAACTTATCATGGACAATGAGCATAGTGCGATCCGCCTTTAGTATCAGGAGCCAAAGAGAAAGGGGATCCTGTACCGCCTTGATACATTGTGGTCTGGGGTGAGTTTGTACACAGAGATAACGTCGATAAACCGTGTTAGCTTGGAGCAAAAAAAAAAAAAACAACAACAAAAAACTACAGCCTTCCCTTCTTTATTTCATAAACTTATCATGGACAATGAGCATTGTGCGATCCGCCTTTAGTATCAGGAGCCAAAGAGAAAGGGGATCCTCCCCCTCCCCCCCCTCCGAGCCTCGAGCTGCCAGGGCCCGCAGAGCGCGGACCGACGGGCGGCGGCCTGAACCTGATTGTTAACCCGGGCACTGGAGGAAGTGCCAGTTTTGAAAAGGTCACCAAAGAAACACGAATAAGTTTGTAAAAGGATGTGCCGGAGACCATTGTCAGACGGCAAGGCACACATACAGTACAGTTTCGTATTGTGGCGTCGTCCGACCCAAGCAAAGGCAATCCGGGTCACATTGAACTGTGCCTTTGTGCCAGCAATAGACCGAATTATTATGATTCGTGTCATGTGAGAGAAGGTGGGGCCCTACTTCTGCACTGCATTTTTGGCATTCCCCCTTTCTCTCCCCCCACCTCCTCAACTCCTCTCCCTCTCCGCAGGCCCCCATGGGTCTTTGATCCCTGACCTCTGACCTGTCACCTGCGCCTGCATTATCTTTATGCAAGGTCAGCACGGAAGTGCTAGACTATTGGCAACTTCCGGTTCTAGCTGGGCGAAGCTTTTTTTTTCCTCACACACACACACTCTCTCTCTCCCTCAGTCTGTGCTCTCTCTCTCTCTCTCTCTCTCTCTCTTGCGCATGATCTCATTCTGTCTCCTCATGCTTCTTCATCTCAGTGCCATCGATGTTATGATATGGATATAGAACGCTATCGCTGTATGAGTAATTTTGGAATGTTCATCCATTATATTTCTCTTTGTTATTGCTTTTTAATTTACACATCGGCATACTTAACATCCAGCTGTGTTTGTTCGTGCAAAGCTCTTTGCCCACGCATAGTTGTTATTTCTTTCTCGTGTTTTGCAGATAAAATCGTCCAGAGCTCTTTCTCTCTCTTTCAATCTCTTTCTCTCTCTCTCTCTCTCAGTGTGTGTGTGTGTGTGTGTGTGTGTGCGTGCGTGCGTGCGTGCGTGCGTGCGTGCGGTGGTGCGCGTCTCTCTCTCTCTCTCTCTCTCTCTCTCTCTCTCGCATTTACCGTTGAGGAAGATGAAGCAGACTAAAGCCTATAGAAGTTCTGATCCAGATGTATGAAAATGGCAATGGAATACTTATAGACTGGGCTGGCGAAATGTGGGAAAGTAGGTCGAGCTGAAGGCTCTAGCGTCGTATGTCCATAAGTGACCGGAGACGTACGTTGTAGTCACAGAGTTTATGAATGATGAAATCGCACTGTAAACAGCGGCGCAAAAGATCGAATCTTTTACATTAAAATGCGTCAAAAATTACTCCCATTTTTCTTCCTCCTCTTTGTAGAAGTATTTTTGTTACAATGTAGTATATATTTGTTCAACCACACAGTGATGACCTACAATTGTTCATAGTGCAATGTGTTCCACGATATCAACTAAGAAGCAGAGTGTCCCTTGACATGACAACCAACCTTCCGTGTTAAACAAATGTCCACCATCACCGCGTGATCTGCTGTGGGATTCAGAACAAGACCACTATTTCAAAGACTTGTTTATGCAGATACCGCCCGGACTTGTTAGACATGCGTAACATCCTCTACCTCTACAGCTGATAATCCTCTCAAATTATTATCTGAAATAACAGCCAGATAAGTAATTGTCTTTCTTTTCCCCCCCCCCCCCCCAATCCCCCTTTTCCTGATTGGCGTAGACTTTTATCCTATTTATGAACTCATCATAACCAATTCAGCAAGAAAAAAAAAAGGGCCTTATATGTTTTGCACTCCGTCCAGAAGGTGTAGCTTTTAATGCTGTGGTTGTAGGGACACCCTTAAGTACAATGTATGATATGATAGACTGACTTCGGCTTGGAGTAAAGCAGGCCCGGGCAGAAAGCGGTAGCCGCGCTTGTGCTCGTATTCTGAGCCGAGGAACTTTTTTTTTTTTAAGTGTCTTCTGTGCGGGAGCAAATCAATGTGTTTCTGTGATCCTTTTTGGTGATACATTATTTAGTTGTCCCATTATCTCCCTCTCTCTCTCTGTCTCTCTCTCTCTCTCTCTCTCTCTCTCTCTCTCTCTCATGCACGCACGCCACACTTATAAGACATACATGTATATAAACACACGTGCGAATTGAGACATGCTTTTTCTCCCCACCTTCACATATTGTCACCAACGTGCACATGCTCTTATGCCGAAGTATGACCTCCCCATTGCGTGTTTGTACATATAGCATAGTTGTTTTATGGGAGACAGGAATAGAAAAGAGGGAAGAATAAACAAAATAATGTTCCCGTGTCATGCGATATATCTAAATGGTGAGGGCTTATCCGGATCAGGTTGTCTGTCCTCATCTACCCACACAGTGGCAGGTCACCGGTATCTTGTCCCGCGTAAGCAGATAGAGCCGATAGTGAATTACCTGGCTGATACCATAGATCGATCTATGCTGATACTAAGACGAAGAGCAGCTGACAGTTGAATAGTTCAAATGGCTTCTGGATATACACTGTATAAGATTACTCCGCTGCCATATATAAGATTACTCTACTTTTTTAGCTAACGTGGCATGTGTCTCCTGTCCCTCGGTCAGCACCGAAACTTCACAAGAGACCACTGTCTGCATGTTCATTCGTGAAAATTTGGAACTGTTATTTAGCATTTCGTTCCTGACATTGTAATACTCATCTAAGCACTTCATACAGCTACAGTTGTAAGTTTTGTTGTTTGAAGTTGCTAACGACAGCTCTCTAACGCTGACAGCAAGTTTTCTTTAGTGACAGTGATTTCGGCTCTAGCAGCCACAAAGCAACTACGAGCTCATTGACTTTGCGCCGTATAATCTTCCTGTCTTGAACGCATGACTTTAACGACTGCGGTAATATCGATAGCCAGCTCTTTTGTTCGACTACCTTCAAGAGCTGCATCTATATGACAAAGAAATATATTATATTTGCACAGAGATGATTTTTATTTTAATTTATATATTGGAATTTAGAGAGGAAGCCACCTTTGCGCGTGGAAAGTCAGGAGTTCCAAAGGCTTATTGCTATAATTAATGGACTAACTTCCATTGTACCTCTGGGATATCACTTTCGTTGAGCAAGGTCTGGAGAAAATAAGGTTTCACACAGATATCATGGGACCCGCCCATCATTAATCAGAATTTGAGATCATGCCTTGCCTGGACATCGATTTTGACCGTGAACTATTTTGTCAGAATGAGAAAATTATTGTATATTTGGAAAAGAGAAAATGTGAGATTTGATACGAGAAACTTTATCCTTGAAAGAAAATTATATTCACGCTTGATGAAATCGTGTATCTAGCACGCAGTATACATCCATAATTAAAGGCATGTAGACAAAAATATCACGAATGATATCAGACCAAGGCAGATTGAAGAGACATCGCCTCAGCTGTGATGGGCGTGTCGCTGACGAAAAAATTAATGTCTGGAACGCTCATTTGTTTGCTTTACATGACAAACGTCCTCTTCTTTCGGGGATATTTCATTTATATATAACAGCCTTGCTATTTGCTACGAAGGAACATGTCGAGCTTTGAGAGATGGTTCGGTTGGTGGTTTGTTTTCTGCTTTGTCCACTATTGTTCTACCTTCCACTCTTGCTACATTCTCGTAACTTATGACGTTGCTTTACTTTTGGCGCTTGCACTGTAGTAGTCCATTTTAATTTCCTTTCTTCTTTGGCAGCTTGACGTTGAAACGCTGATTCATCTGGATGGCACATTTCCGTTTGCGTGCTGCATCAAATCACAAGTCAACATCAGTAGTATTATTTCAGGTCGAACGCGTCCACTAAGAGTAGAGACCAGAAGTTTTTTTTCTCCTTCCCCTACCCTTTCTAAATGTTTTTGTCATGTTCTGCTTCGGAGGAAGCTTTGCTATCGTGTCCCTCAGCGAACGCAGTTATCTAAAAGTCTTATTAAGTGGTATCACGAGACACGAATATAACGGTGGTAGTCATCTACAGCACTGTACAGTGACAGCAAGAGATTCCCCCCCCCCCCCCCCACACACACACACCTCTGCGCTCTTTGCTCGAACTGGACGTTATGAAGAAAACAATTCGTGTAGGGAAAACGTTTTGTGTACATGTGTGTGTGTGCCTCTGCGTGTTACGTGTTTGAATCGTAATTTTTATTATTATTTATTTTTTTTAATCTGTCTTTCAAATGAACTAAAACAAGCAATTTGTTTATTCTTTTACTTCTTTTTTTCTTTTTCTTCTTCCTTTTCTATAGACTCTTTGTGAACCTCTTGTGTCGGGCAAAAGGAGATAATAGGACTGGTCATAAACAGCCTCCTCTGAGGCGCTGTTGGTGTTACGTGTATCCGAAGGAAACCCGGCCCGGGGGGGGGGGGGGGGGTAAAGCAGAGAGTGGCCCAGGGGTCAAGGCACAGGATATGGCGCGCCACCGAACTGAACCTTTTCCAGGTAGATCCGAACACTGAAAAAAAAAAAAGGGGGGGGGGGCACAGGCAGTGAGGCGCCGACTGATTTAATCAGGAAGTATGTTGAACCAAGAGACACAGTGATATAATGTGTGGTTAGGATACAAAAAAAGAATGACATTGCGTGCCAAGCAAGATATATGCCTTGTATGAGCAGGTTTCGTGCAGGTAAAGTGAGCGAGTGAGTGACATGGATGCGGGCCCAGATTGCATCCTGCCGTCACTATCACTGGCAAGGTGGTGGATATCAAACAACTCCTTCCTGTCACCTGCAGGACCGATCCTCCCCCCTCCCCCACGCTCATATCGAACCCCTCCTTCCCGCACACCCGATATTTTGTACGATGTATGCCTGTAGTGAGTGCCCAAACTGTGTGACGAAGCCCAGGGCGTGACTACTGAACCTACCTTACAAGCCGAGGGAACAATACAATACATGCACATGATTGTACATAAATGGAAATTGATTTGCTGTATCAGGACGCTAGCAAAATACATAACATGACATGTAAACCTTCCACTTCTCATAATATAAGAGTGCCCTGTCACTCCCTCTGAGATAACCACGCACAACACTGGAAGGTTGAAAAGCTTACCAACAACAAAAAAAAAACGTAGCTTTAACCCTCCCCCCCCCCCTCTCTCCTCTCTCCTCTCTCTCTCTCTCTCTCTCTCTCTCTCTCTCTCTCTCTCTCTCTCTTTCATAACGGCCACACCTTTCATAAGCTGTTTATCATGATCTGTCGACTGCTCCAAGGTTTCGATCCAGCAGCTTAGATGCGAATATCCTGGGCGTTGTTTCCCACTACGAAGGTGATAGAATGGTTGGTGTGACTATATGATGTGATGCATCAATCTGTAATTTCCGCTTTGTACCATACACGACTTCATGATCTGTCCCAAATGAGTCGGAAACACTATAAAAACAGTCATGATCACCTTAGATCTTCAGTCGAAGTCAGTCACTGGACTCGGTTCTTGTGCTCGCCACTTTAGCCAGAGCACAGCACAACCGACCTGGAGAAGAATAACAGATGTTAGTCCTCCTTTCCCCTGCTCCGTGCCCTCACCCTCTGCTCCTCTATAGCCCTAATTAGTTATTTTTGCTGTATTGATAATTGATCTTTTATTATTAATTATTAATTTTGTGTGTGTCCGTGTTTTGTTTTAATGACGAGGTTGGTTCATGATTTCGGATTAGTAACTTCAGTCGTCAGCACGTGCAGTCGTTTGTATATGGGAGTTCAGTGACCTGGGCTAGGGCAGCCAAAGCTGACGTTCTCCGACAGCCTAATTTTATTGAGATGAGAATTTGGACAGAAAACACCCGAGGATCTCTAGCAATGTTATCTCTCTGTGACCTAGTTGCGAACCAAACTGACCCTTATTTTGCTGGTCATAGGACGGGCTCTAACCCGGGCATGTCGTTATATCTTCGGTCATGAACCAAAAAGAAGCGTTGTTTCTGTTCTTTGTGTACAGTCTTTGTCGTGCATGTCTGGGCGACTGGACTGTTGCGTGTGATTGTACTTCACAACTGTACAGGTTTCACCATTTTTTGTGTTTATTGAAGAACCCGATAGATTATATCGTGTCCCCACCTGCCGGGTAGCCTTTCCATCAGTCAGATGACGAATTGAATAGCGTTGAATGCCAAAACTACTAACTACCGTCGCCGGTGAAAAGAAGATCGTGGCATTTATGCTACCATTGGACGTTGATGAACAATTGAGGTATGCTTTTTCATGGTACCAGGAGTTTCTGTGGTTGCTTTGGAAGTCACACTGGTCGAAAATAATTTAAAGCTCTGTTGTGTTTTAAGTTTGTTTGCTTTTGTGCTCGCTCACAAATTTTCAACACAGATGGGGGTTGATCAGACACTTGAGATTTCCTTATACTGTTTGTTTTCTTTTTTTATCGCTGGTAAACTCACGGGGAGGGGAAAAGCTGCTTCCACTTCCCAAGTCCCTCGCCTCTCACCGCGCTCCTATGGCGACCTCGCCTCCAACCATGCCCAATGTGCGTGTGTTTTGCGTTCGGCGCTCATCTTTGCCTCAATAAACCCCAGCAGGAGAACCAAATGTCTCTGCCCTGTGACATTTGCGTGCAGGGCGGGAGAAACGCAGTCCGGCCATAGTGAACGTCAGATGGTGGAAGATGCAGATAACTTTGCAGACGTTCCCAAAGATAGTCTCCCAAAAGCCCCATGTCTGATCGACGCCAAATTATCTGTTGAAAGCATGAGACGATCGGTGCATGTCGTTGGAATGAGTGCAGGAAACCGTAGTGATTGCTTTTGCTTGTCTGAGAGTTTTGAAAATCCCTCTTTGATTACATGCGTGTTTCTCACTTTCATTTGATCGTCTGAATGCTATTTTGTTGTTTAAATGACTATGTTTTATGTACATGTATTTCCAAGCCTGTTACAATAAATATATGAATATGGCATATATGCAATTCCCTTTGTTGTGATGAATTGTCAAATACTTTGTCTACTTTGTGTTTGGTGAATATTTTAGAAGGATGACATTACGGTGATACTAGATCTTATCTAGAGTAGATTTGGATAGCTTTTGATGTATTTATTTGTGCAAGCCCATCACGAGCACATATCGTGCGCAGTGATTTTTTTTTTTTTTTTCCAGGGCAGTGTAATTTGAAATTGACAATCTTTTTTCATCCTTCATGATTAAAGGCGTACACCTTTGCTTGCTGTTAGTGTTGGTGTCATGTATACTGTGTTTTAAAAACACGGATACCTAGGCTTGGCTGGCACCAGTGTGGCCATTATCGTATGAGGTGCCAGTACACAAACATTAATCTTATCCGGGAATGATATATGCTTTATACATGTTTGTGTCGCGACTTGAAAAGCATTGATGTATGGTCGATGCAATATGGTCAGTTACCCGCTCAAATCGTGGGTTAAAAAAAGAAAAAAAGAAGGTCAAGCAAATCAGTCATCTCAATCCACTTAACAGAATCTAGGTAGCTGGGGCCACCTTGAAATAGCAAAAATTAGGCGTCTGGAAGGTTATAGAACGTTTGATTGGAATTCTAGAAATGTTTTATGTCTTAGTAGTCATAGTTACCAGATACCGCCCGCCCCCCTCCCTTTTCCCTCTTCTTTTGTTGGGGTTCTCATAGTGACCAGATAAGGCCGTCTCGTTTATCCACTTATCAGTGGTACGGCCTATTGGTGCAAACCAGGGTTTCTTGACCCCAGGTAATAGCTTCTAGTTTATTGGAGGCAGTTTAATAAACTTTTCCTTCATTTTTTTTTTTTTAACCAACCCCGAATAAAATTTCCCTTTTTTTTTTTTAATTAAAAAAAAACTTCAGTTAAAAAAACATTTCAGTTAACTTTTCTATCTTGACCAAAGTAATAGTTTTCATTTTATCCGGAGGCATTTCAGTTAATTTTTCTTTCAACTGTTTTGTCTGTTTGTGTAATGATTGTGCAGTGCGGACGAAATGAGTACTGGTCTGTCATCCTCTATTCATTTTCTATTCTCTGTATTTGCATTTGCAGATGACATGGCCTTGCCCCCGAACAGACCCTGGATATCAACAGGAAATCCTGACAAAGACGTACCTGCTGGTGAGTACATCTGAGACACGCAAACTCTCTTTCTTTCCCCCCTTTGACCTCACTTTCTGTCTCTCACTCCCCTCTCTCTCGTTCTCTCTCTCCTCTCTCTCTCTCTCTCTCCTCTCTCTCTCTCTCTCTTTCTAGGTTCTCTGTGCTTTCCCGTCCCACGCTTTCTCCTTGTCTTTCTCCCATCACTTTCTATCTATCTATCTATCTATCTATCTATCTATCTATCTATCTATCTATCTATCTAGCAACTGGAGGAAGGAAAGAAGAGATGGGGATTGAAATTTGTTTCTGTAGCCGATCCCGGGTATCATCTCAGAATTGAAAAAGAAATAAACCAGATATTGGCGAACTTTTTGTCGCAATTTTTGTCGCATTAGTTAAGAGAGGTGGTGTTCCTCTCACGCAAGAACATAGTACATTACAACTATCGGACGAAGGGCAGAATCTGTTGTTGTTGTGGTGGTGGTGGTGGTGGTTGTTACGACGACCATTTTTTTCTTTGATAGTCAGATCTCGATCGGAACCATGCATAAGAAATGCACTCCTTCTCCCAGTGCATGACCAGAAACTCCTGCAAATAAACACCAGCCCCATTCCGTTTTTCACTCCGGCGTCAGCACGCAACAGTTACTCTTCCCACCTTTCGCAAGTTCAGTCCGTGCAAGTGGAACAGGAAACGTGTGGCTCGTAGAGCGGATAAGTTTGTGGGAGCCGAAGTGGAGACGTCTTGACATCAATCTGACAGATGCAGTGCATAATATCAGCCATAACCGATTGTGCTTCTCACCTCCCTCTTATCCCCCCCCCCTTCTTTATCTCACCGAATGGATTTTTCCCTTCCCCACCTCACCCGCCATCTGTTGAATGAGTATGGCTACCAACTTCCACCCCCCCCCCCTTTTTTTTTCTTCATCGAATGCGCTATTATCCCGTTCCCGCCCCCGTCTCATTTCCCGGCAGAGCACGCCTCCCTCCCCACTCCTTTTTTTTTTTTTTTTCACCGAGAATGAATAGAGGATGACACTTTTTCTCACATGTTTATGAAAGCTCACTAATGCCGGGGTATAGCGCTACGATAACAGGTTAGAATTTTAACGAAGCCCAGGTGACAGCCTGATGTAAAGGATTGCTCCAAAGAACAGTGATCAATAGGCGACTCTAGCAAGGTTGATCCTTAAAAGGGAACTTGCCTGAAAACATTCAAATATGAGATAGAAAGGTTTGCCTTAGTTGGAGCGACTTTCCCCAAACGAAAACGAACGCTCGAAACTAGTGACACCGTAAAGAACATACTTTCAGCAATAAAAGACATTAGTTGTGAGAGACATTCGGTTCATCACAATCAGACATTCAATTCATCACGAGACATTCAGTTCATCTCAGTGAGACATTCAGTTCATCTCGATGAATTAGCTCGGTAGTTGGTTAATAGCTGCTGGCTGTGTGAAGGCTGTCGTCTTCGTCCTTCGCCATTCTGTCGCGTGAGTCACCTGTTCTTGTCAGTAATTTATGTTGACAAATCCTTCTTTTTTCCTCCTAAATCATAATTTAGCAGTTTTCCCACCCATTCAAACAATGAATATTTTCCAAAAGAAAAGAAAACATCGCCTGTAGAACTACTTCAAAACTGATTTTAAGTGTCCTTAAAGAAAGATCACAAAACTACACGTAATTCATAAGTCTCTCGAAGCAGCTTTTACTGAGAAGAAGCATTTTTATCGAAATACGGTGGCTGATGTGCGCTGCTGCTCATGGACCCCAGCTGTAATTTTGTCGACCATCGATCTCTGCACGTGAGCGTAGTATGAACGCTGGTGTTAGATGCTGTAGGTGGTTTGTATTCGCCATAAATGACGCACGGTGCGGCGTACACACTTAGATCATGTTCTTGACAAGGGTCAATTCTTGTCGCATGACTGCAGTTGAAATGAAGTAAGCCAAGAGGGAACAGCAGATCAAAGACCAAAGACATTTTTGAAAAGCACAAAAGATAAAATATAGAGAGGGATGTTGAGTGTGGGTGGAGTGCAAGAAAAAGAACTGTATATAGAAATTGAAACTGTTTTAGATTCACAGGGGGGTTGTTGGTTTTTGTTTTTTTTTTCGTGTGTGTGTGTGTGTGTGTGTGCGTGCGTGCGTGCGTGTGTGTGTGTGTGAGAGAGAGAGAGAGAGATAGAGAGATGGTGTGTGTGTATTTATGTGTTGTAATCCTATCCCCCATCCATCCATCAGTCCCTGTGTCTTTGTCAGTTGTGTTCTATAATGCGTCTTTCAACCACCTGGAGGCGGTTATCTTGGTTTTGTCAGTCGATTGGATCGGTGTACCTGCCTCCCTCCTTACCTGTCTGTCTGTCTGTGTGTCAGTCTGTATGGTACCGCTAGTTCCTCTAGTTGTATCCCATAGATCAGGGCTGTTTTTGGCCGGAGGCTGGGCTCTCTTGGCTCACCCCCTTCCCCCTGGCAAATCGATCTCATTGACTTCATTTGTAGGCAAATGTTTCGCAAATAAGGAGATCAGCGCTCTGCTACAGGACTGCCAGAGGGCCCCGCACTGATCATCAGAGATTCCTGGGCTTTGGTGGTTCATGCATAAATCAGATGATCGGGAACCAACATGCTCTCATGCATGTGCATACAATCACTATCTATCTATCTATCTATCTATCTATCTATCTATCTATCTATCTATCTATCTATCTATCTATCTATCTAT
>JBCAUA010012077.1:0-13093 GCA_038406235.1 Peronia verruculata | reverse complement strand
ACAAAAAAAAACGATGTTATGTCATGGTCCATTTATTTTTGAAAATCGACCCCCCCCCCCCCCCCAAAAAAAAAAAAATGTAACAAACACACAGAACACCGCCTAACAAACACATATCCGCATGCCAGACAGAGACAGACAGACAGACACAAAATTACACATACAGTTGGTACGAGTATTAGCAACAGACAGCTACATTTTAAAATTTGTGAATTAATTCAAGAACAGCTACATCTCAAAAAGCATTGAGACAAATGAATAGTGTCACATTTATAATTACAGTTAGTTCCAACCATACAACCTCATGTTTACATCAGCATGACCTCACCAGCAGCATGTTTGCTGAGTTGATGTCATATTACCTGTGTGAGATGTTGTGTTCAATACATACAGATCAGTCATAAATTTACGACTTGAATTGGTTTCTTAGTACTAGTATGACAATCTATTCTGACCACATTCAGCCATGCATTACCAGCAATACTATTGGTGTATAGGTAGACCGAATGTTATTAACACAATACATTATGATTATTTCTAACTTGGCACTGCTATGATTTTATTCTGCTTTGTGACAACTGTTATCTTGTACATACTACTGGACTACAAATCTCACTTTGATATTTATTTTGCTTTTTTTGCTAATGTGTTCTCCATGGTCATGTTACTGTTATACGATTCTTAAGCTTTTGTGCCTTAGAATGTATTTTAAACAACATTGATTGTTTTTTATAATACTCTTGCCATGCTGCTATGTGCACATGCCTTTATAATTAGGTGTTGTTTATTGGTTTGATATGTGTTCATCACTATAATTACCTGTGTCGGATAGAACTTCTGTTGGAGTCTCACATTCTGATACATCACATTGGCCTGAAGAAATACGTTGTTCTAAGTGAAAAGTAGATTGCACAAGTTGATATAACTCCCAGCTTCTGTTTGGCGGTCTGCCAAATTATCCACCCTTTCACTGGGTAAATCAATCAAACCATCAGAGATCAGTGAGAAACATTCATTCAACATGTAAGCAGCAACGTGCTAGATATTTTGCTGCATCACAGTAATGATCTTTTATTTTTATTTTTAACTGATCTTAGGTAAGAAAGTTCAGAGGTCAGACAGAAGAATAAAAAAACTGCAGGAAAAGCCAGTGTTTAGTCCATATGAAAAAGAAGAGCTATCTGTTGACTCAAACGTCAGACATTCAAATTGTTTTTGGATTATCAGAGCCAAGACAACTGTTGTAAGGTTTTTGTTCTTTCAAAACGTTTGTTTCTCGAGATAATCGAACTTAAATTATGCTATCTCTCCTTTTTTCTTATCATAATGAAAATCAGAAGGAATGAGAGAGAGACAAAGAGAGAGGGAGAGAGAGAGAGAGAGAAGGCCTCGCCATCCACAAAGGGTTTTGTGTTTTTTCTTCAGATTGACAGTCGCAGTGTTCCCTCCCAACATGTCCTTATGCGTTGTTCCTGTGAGAGTTGGTTTTGGTCTTCCTCTTTCTCTCTTCCCATATGATGTCAAACTTCATACTTGCTGTGAGATGTTTTTTATTGTTATGGTCAGATTTTCAGTATCAACTTTATTCAAGACCTCATTGTTTGTGGAATAATTCCGTCGGATGCTCATCAGTTTTCTGATACACTTGGGATGGAATGAGCAATGAGATCACTATGATGAAAATGCCGATGTGTTTTAGAACATTAGTATTGTTTTAAGTCAAGTTCAATGTTGACAACTTGTATTGACTTTTAGCTTTAAAAATCCTCGCCCACCTTATTCCGGTTCGGCTACTTACTGATGGCGAATTTCTGACCAAAGGCATGAAGAGTTTAACAGCAGCGCATAATTTAGTCATCTTCCCTTCTCCTTACTAGTGACACATAATACTATTCTAGGGCTATATTTTGTTTTCTAGATTTGAAAAGCTTTAAAGGGTGTATTTTGGTGTTGTTTAAAACTAACTATGCTTCTTTTCGCTCGCGTGTATTTGCAAAAGTTAGTTTCAATATCCACTTCTTCTGCCATACCTACATACTCTTCTTCTTTTGAGATGTTCAATTTTTGTGTCTGAAAAAAAAAAGCAATAACAAAAATCGGTTTAAAAAGATCATGAATAAACCAAGAAAAAAAGTAATTAAATAAAAATAATAACAAAGTGGTCAAAACAAGCTATGGGTAAAAGATTGCCACAAAATCGTATAGTAATATGAATAATATTTATATATATGAGACGCGACACGATGAGATCAGGCACTCGTCAAATTTTGAGCATATGGAGTTATTGGTATCACTATGAAGATTATTCATTTCCTTTTCAATTGTGAAAAAAAAAATTGTTGTAGAAGTTGAGATATTGGCAGTTAAAGATGATGGGGCTGACCTGTTGGTGTAGCTGATTTTTTTAAAGAAAGTGGCCGATATCTTTAGTAATTCCAGTAAGGACATGCCACTAAATTACGATTATTGGCTTTTTACTCAATCTATTTCAGCAAAGCTAACTCCGAAATTCTTTTTTATATTGATATAGAAGAGTTTGATGAAGTAAAAAAAAAAAAAAAAATGCATAAAAAATTTACTCACTGTTGAAAAACTCGTGATTTCTCCGGTCGGCTCAGTTTGATCGTGTCGCGTCTCATATATATATACATACTATGTCTAACTACGCATATAAATGGTATCACCAACAACAAACCACATTTAAAATTGTGTACAAATGAAAGAACAGCTCAATTTAAATAAGACAGCTACACGAATACATGCTATATTTATAAATACTGTTTGTTTCAACCGCAGAGTATTCTTGCCAAGTTGATATCATGTTATTAGTGTAAGATATTGTGTTCAATACATACAGATCAGTCATAAATGTACTACTGTATTTGTTCTGTGCAGTAGTATGAAAAACTATTCTGACCAACTTCATCCAGGCATTGCCACAAATATTATTGTTGTGTAGTTAAACCGAATGTTTCTAACATAATACATTACTATTCTTAATAACTTGGAACTACTATAATTGTTTTAATCTGTTTAGTGAAAAGTGTATCATGTGCATATTACTGCTCTACAAATCTCACTTTGATATATATTTTGTTTATTTACAAATGTGCTCTCCATGCTCATGTTACTTTTATAAACATTCATAAAGCTTTTGTGCCTTAGAATGTATTTTAAACAACATTGATTGGTTTTTATAGTATTCTTGTCATGCTGCAAGATGCTTTTATAATTACGTGTGACTCATTGGCTTGATATGTGTTCATCACTGCAGTTACCTATGTCGAATTGAACCTCTCTGCGAGTTTTGCATTCTGATTCATCATATTGGCCTGAGAAAATAGGTTTTTGTGAGGGAAAAGTAAATTGCGCAAACTGATGAAATTCCCTTCCTCTGGTTGGTGTTCTGCCAAATTATCCATCCATTCACTGGATAAATCTATCAAACCATCAGCGATCAGTGAGAGATACCTTCAAAAATAAGCAGTTCTGTGCCGGTTATTTGCTGCACCACAGCTATGGTCTTTTTTTTTTTTTTTTAAGAGGATTCAGAGTTCTGACAGACGAATAAGACCTTGACAGAATAATATCTTCGTATAAATTATGAACTCATGTGAAATTTTGATGAATAATCGAAGTCAAGAAAATCGTTGTAAGGTATTTGGACTCAGCATCTTTTTTCTGAAAACGTTTGTTACCTGGGGGAATTAAACTACAGCAATTTTTACAGAACAAACCGCTGCAATAGATTGTAGAGTGATACTTGAAGCTATTTCAGAATATATTTAGAAATGGTATCTTAGTTACCATCTCTCTTTGTGTGAAGTGGGTCCAAGAGGCAGATGAGAGAGCTCCCCATCCACATAGAGTTTGTGCTTTCTCCTCTAGACTGACAGTTGCAATGTTCCTTATTAACCTATTTTTATATACTGTTCCTATAAGAGTTGGTTTTGGTCTTCCTCTTTTCATTTTGTCCTTGGTAAAGGCAATTTACAAACATTTCCTGACTCCGCCCAGGTTTGAATGGCTACCCGACTGCAGACAGTGATTGATACTGTTGATTGATAAGGATTTGAGAACCTAATAGGCAGCCGCCTTCCATGCCTCCCAGGAAGCTGAGAACTTTGATAAGTGCCTTTTTTGGGTCTGTCGGGGTAATAATAGATTGTAGAGGGCTCAGAGCGTATAATTTCGTTGATAAGCGTTGCATAAATACTCTGTATTATTACTCTCGATTATATTCCGATTTGGTTCTTCACTGATGAAGAAATACTAACCAAGGGGCATCAACAGTTTAATGGCATTTAATTGAATCTTCTCTTTTTTATGGTAAATGATCATTTTAATGAAAATGTTTTAGCATGGAAGAACAAATAATTCGATTGTCTGATTTCATGGTTTTATGTCAAAAAGGACACCTTAAGTTCATCAAAACAATGGGCAAAATTACTTTGAACTTTTTGAACGTTACAGTCAGACGTGTCTTGTGCTATCTCATTTTCTGTAAGAAAATGTCCTATTTCACCAGCTTTAAGAATTCCTGTTATGTATTATCTCTCTGAATGTCTTTTTTAGACTATGCATTTTCATGTATACTTTTGTTCTCTCTTTCCATCGTCTACAGAATGGTCCATTGTTTCTTAAGAAGGTTGTACACGATCACATAATTAGACTATTTTAATACTCTGAATTATTTTGTTTTGATTAGACTAGAAAAACGCAAATGGCAGAGTAATGATTATTGTGCGTTCAGTTGTATTTCTTCATTTTAACTGTAAATGGTAAAGGCAATTATTATTATATCATAAAGAATTGCCGATGATGGTTAAAGGTGAAGCATATACCATAACCATGAAATGTTAACATCAGAAAAGAATTTGAAAGATTGAAGAATGACATCAAAATATTTTTCTGTCATAGCTAACTTACATTGACTGACAAGCTAACAAACAGAACAAAACGCGAACAAAGACAAATGCAGAAAACAGAAGGGTTGTTTTATTTTAGTTATGGGCTTAAAGGCCCATGTGGAAAGTACTCAATATAACAATGAAATTTTATTTTACTTTTTTTTTTTTTTTAGCCTAGAATTGAAATTCAGCTATCTTACGCTAGCAAATATTCCTATTTGTCATGTCAAATTTGAATGGAATATTTATTATCATAATAATTAATCAGAAATCAAGACAATTTACAAATGTTTTAAAATTGTCTCTTTCTGCAGGTGATACGAAATTATGTAGGAAACTCCTGCTGGGGACTATTTTACTCACCAGAAAACTACTGGTACAGAATTATTGGGTCATACAAGGATGGGGGAAGTGCCAAATTGAAACTGTTGAACTGTAGTAGACTCAGAATAAACAAGATTTGTTGCAGCATATAGCATATTAGAACGGAGATTGCTAGATACGCTATATATATATATATATATATATATATATAGAGAGAGAGAGAGAGAGAGAGAGAGAGAGAAAGAGAGAGAGATATAGATATAGATATAGATATATTACAAAGAACGGAAGTAAAACAACCAAGACCTGAGCTCGGTGTTCCCTGCGTGTGAGACAAGATGCTATTTTGTAACTATATTTATTATGTTTCTGTACATTTGAAAAGTTTACAAGGCGTATTTTGTGTTTGTTCATAGACACACGTCTTTGATGTATATTTCCACCACTTTGTTCCACTCTGCATTGCTGCCTTTTTTCTTACATGCCGTTTTTCTTTTGCGAACTTCAAAAATGAAACTGGAATTTTTTTGTAAAAAGGAAAGAATAAATGTGAACACAAATAAAAAAAATAAATAAAATGATTTTTAAAAAAAATCAATAAAGAAGTAAAGATGTCAATAAATAAAATAAATATATTCATACATTTTACTGTCGATTTCACATTGCCTCAAGACAGTCTAGTAATATAAAGCACCTTATATCTATTTTTTTTTTCTCA
This sequence comes from Peronia verruculata, assembly GCA_038406235.1. Taxonomy (NCBI): domain Eukaryota; kingdom Metazoa; phylum Mollusca; class Gastropoda; order Systellommatophora; family Onchidiidae; genus Peronia; species Peronia verruculata. The sequence continues at coordinate 7,141 of JBCAUA010012077.1, read as the reverse complement.
ACCAGAGTTTTCTTTTAATACATCAGCAGTTCTTTACCCAAATGTAAAAATGAAAACAGCATTTGTCCTTTTAGGAGATGATATTATTCCATGCTTGACAGTTATAAACGAAGCGCTTAATTGCAAATAAAATCACACAGAAAAGAGCATTTGTCACGTCTTTTAATGAACATGAGAATGACTGGCGGTGTGAAAGTTGAACTCTGTGTCCAGAAATATGAAAATTATTTCATTTCCTCATACTATGTTGTTTCGTTAGAAAAGAAAAAAAGTCACGAAATTTTATGTCTTGAGTTTGACGTCAGTCCGAGGACTTGCATGTTTCCTTTGAATGTGATTTAAGAAGTATTGTTTGACAGTGCAAATCAGCCCATTCGGCCCCACCCCCCCTCCACCCAAGCCCCGGAGAGACAAGTTACTTTGAAAAGGTAAAGGTAAAGAGAAATTTAGTCTGACACGTGTGTATTCTTTTTAAAAAAAAAGCCTTTGTGTCAGCTGCCCACAGCGGAGAGCTCTGCAATTTGTTTTATCACACTGTAGGGGTAAATAAAGTCAACCACTTTTTCTGACGCGTCTCTGGGTCATACCTTGTTCGAACTACCTAAAGATTCGTCAAAACTGAAGAAATGTTTCTCGGAGTACCCAGTTCTATATGTGTGTCATATCAACAACAACGTCAAACCATGTCTTGATAGCTAATATGCTGGTGAAAAGAATACCCCTAGACCTTGAAAGAGTTTCAAGTTTCACTTACTGCAGTGTCCCTTGTTGTTTCAAAATTATATTCCACTGAAGAAGCAGAGTCAATTTGGATCTTTCTATTTCTTTATCTAACAAAAATCCCTCTATGAAGACCTTCAAAAACGACTCGCAAAACCTTTTTCACTGTCAGACCTTCAACGCTAGTATCCAAATGGAGAGAGGCTTTTGATTGGACTGCTTTACCTTTGTAGCTGTTGTAACTGCAGAGTTATAAAGCTGGAAAATGATGTGTGTGTGTGAGTATGTGTGTATGTGTGTATTTATTAATATCTTCATTTGTCTACTCAGTGCTGTTTAATCTGCCACATTGAGACCGAGAAATGTCAGATCTAGGATTTTTCTCTCAAGCTGCTTTTTTTTTCTCACTTTCTTTCTCCACCCCTTCCTCTTCACTTCCCTTCCTTCTACATTACCATTGTCTTTGTAGACAGACATGGGGAATATCTTTTATGGCATTAACTCATGTCTCAATTCAGTCCTTTGAACGACTACCAGGGAAGTGCAGACCGGCATTTCTGTTCAAATTATCAATTTAATAGTGTATGAAAAACTGACTACAGCAACCTTTGTTTTGTTAACTTCTAAAATGCAGGGCATATAGGGGAGACCATATCTTATTCAGTTCAAACATATAGAATATGATTTGATCGTGGTAAAACAACAACAACAACAACAAGAAACATCCACATACGATTTAATAACAGCAAGTTGATGAATGCAAAGTAGGATGACTGGACAGACTTAGAGAAAGATAAGATTTGAAACTGTGATCTGACAAGCGAACAAATGTAGATATTGAGGGGTTACATAGACAAGCAGACAAGAATCATGAAGAAGGCAGGACAAAGACATAAACAAAACCATGTAGAACAAGCAGATAATTAAAGGAAGGTAGGGAGAGATAGACAGACAGACACAGGTAACAGAGGACAATAGCCAGGCAGGTTGACAGGACTTGAAGGATAGCCAGACATAAAGCAGGAGAGATGAAAGACAGACTGAGACATGAAAAAAGTAATGGTTAGACGGACAATGGAGTCCAGTCAAAAGAAACTCTCTTAAAATAAAATCTCGATTAAAATATTCCTTTCATCTGGTATCGATTCTTGTTGTTTTTTTTTTTTTAACAATCAGTCAGCATCTGGTTAATAAAAACGGGAGGCCTGTGGTACTGTCAATCAGGATTTGGCCTTTGTTGGGGACCATATGCAATGGTAGATCGTTCATATTAAAAAACATACAGTCAAAATATGAAAAAGAGATTGCTTTGACCTCTTCTTGCAATGTCTTGGGATGGACGTTTGGGTGACCCCTTTGCCACATGATAGATTTACGACCACGCAGAATACTGGTGTAAGCTTTCACCAAAGGCTCTTAAACTAAAACCACTTCTCAGAATAAGTGAAATTTGAATTTCTGCTGCTTCGGGACACAGTTATGGAGTGGCTTGAAAAGAAATGGAGAACACATATAGGCCATCAGGAGCCCAGGAGTGAACGTTCATGCTGTTATAGGTTAGGGAACAAAAATTAAGAAAAGTATGAGCTGAAAACCAGGAAAATGCAAACAAAAGACACAGAAGACATGGAGAGAGCTCTGATATCTGACAAATGTCTGTTTTGAAAGCGGAAAAAAATCAACTAGAGATTGGGCTAAATTAAAAAAAAAAAAAGATTGACTTGGAAATAAGGGTCACAAAGACAATTTCTGAAAACTGGAGACTCATTTTATAGAAATATATATTAATCACCTAGTTTGCCTAAAAACTTCCCTTATTCATTAGAGAAAATAATACAAGTGCGTGCCCAGTCTGACCAGAGCAATGTACTTTGAAAAATAATTTTGGAATGTGTTATTTTCTTTCATTCTGCCTATGCGGAGGTATCTACGCAAACTCTGCATCCGATTTTGAACTGCCTTAAACATCGCACGCATGTGACCTCGCAAGTATTTTCAACATTATTCACAAGGTTAGACATCGTATGTCCTAACACAAGAAGCAAGATCATTGTCAAGTCACTGAAAAAAAAGCAGATTTTAATAATTATCTGTCCCAGGTTTAATTTTTACTCTTGGCACTTTCACCCGGGAGGGAAAGGCGAATAATCCGTCGACTAGGCGCTTCTCTCTAACCAGAGTCTCATAAGACAAATTTGTAATATTTTTTTTAATACTGATTTTTATCTTTTCTCATACATAATAGTCACACTGACGTAAGCCTTGCCTTGTCTTGATCCCTTAAACTTTAGTCAGCAGAAGCACCTCTGTAGTCTGACAACCAGTCTTCTCCATCCATCCCGACATTCTGTCCTTCTCAGGCCGTCTTCCAATTCTAGACCTGTCCACTCCATGATGCTGTTTTCCATCTCTTTTTCTGTCGACCATTCCGTCTCCAACTTCCCATTGTGCCTTTGCAGGATTGTTTTAGCCAGGCGTGCTGAACGTGAGATATGTCCATACCATTTTCAACTTTCATCGTTTGACTGTGGTGAGAAGGTCTATATACGGCCGATTTCGCTTTCAGTATTCCTATGTCTCCTTACTTCCTCGTTTAAGATATGGAATCTGAGATTCCAAGGTGACTTCTGTAGCATCTCATCGCGAATGCTTTGATTCTTTTTTCTAGTTCGGCTTTTATTTGATTCGCAGGCATAGAAGAAGATTGCCATGACTAATATCTGATGATGTTTTCATTATTCCATATGGACTTCAGCTTGATCATCCCAGCTGTAGTCTGACTTATTCTGGAGAATATTCCAGGTCTTGATCCCTCCTCCGAGACAATTGCACTATTTGAAGCTGTTTACTGCTTCGAGCTTCTGATTGTTGATCTTGATATCAGACGTGAAGCCGTGGGGGTTGTTGGTCATGACTTTTGTCTTCTCTGCGCTTATCTCCATTGCAAAATCTGTGAAGGTATTTTTTTAGCCTGTTGATGAGGTTTACAAGCTCCTGTTCTTCTCCTGTCAGCCCAATGATGTCATCAACGAATCGAACATTTGTGACTGCTCTGTCGCCAATATTAACTGTTCTTTAATGTTTTTCGAGAGCATCTGTCATGATTCGTTAGAGGAATATGTTGAAAAAAGTGGGGGAAAGCAGACATCTTAGCGTACTCCGACAATTGTCCATAACCATTGTCCAATGTTGTTGCTGAAGAAAACTGCACTGGCGGCCTTGTTGTACAGACTCTCGATGACCTTGATGAGATTAGCATTGATGTTGTAGAATTTGATGGTGGCCCATAGCGCTTCGTGCCACACTCGATCAAATGCTTTTTTGAAGTCTATAAAGACGTGGTATAAATCTTGTTGATGCTGGCTGTATTTCTCAACACTATCCTAAGGTTGACAATTTGCTCAGCAGTACTGCGGCCTGGCCTGAAACCTCCCTGTTCTTCGGCGATGATCTTTTCTGCCTGAGGTTTCAGTATGTTCAGTATTACTCTAAGCATTACTTTGCTTGGGTGGCTGATGAGGTTACTAGTTCAGTAGTTTTGGCAAAGTTGGAGGTTGCATTTCTTGGCAAGAGTGAAGATTAAGGATTGTTTCCAGGGTGTTAGCCATTCGAATGTTTCTCAGATCTTGTCGCAAATCACATCCAGCATGTCTATCATTGGTTCTCCTCCCAACTTAAACATCTCAGCTGGTATGTTATCCACTCCAGGCGACTTTCCGGGTTTCAGTGCTGTGAATACTGTTGCTGTTTCCACTCTCAATGTAACGTCCTTGCTGTTATTGCTTGGTGTTGGGGCGTCAGTTACTCTTGAATTTTCTGTGGCACTATGCGAGTACAGCTTGGAACAGTACTCTGTCCATCTCTTTTGTAATTGTTCTTCATCGTTCAAGCTTTTCCCATTTTTGTGTTGGATTGTTGTTATTTTCGTTTCTTTTGTGGCTGTTAGTTCTTCCTCAGTGTCGTAAGCCTCTTTGCTGTTGTTTCTCTGAAGGCTGGCTTCGATTTCGTGGCATCGATTCTTGATCCATGTCTCCATTGCCTTACATAGCTCTGTTTGGACTTGATGATCGATCTCTGTGTATCGTCTCCGTCCTTCTGGTTCATTCTTCTTGTTCTTTAATTCATGGCGTTTGTCACAGAGCTCCAGAATGTTATCGGTTACCCATGGTTTCTTCTTTTGTCGGTGTTTGCGGAGCACATTATTTGCTGATTCTGATTAATGAATATCAGTTATGTAATTAATTTTTCTTACCTTATACTATCGAATATTTAAAAGATGTTTAATGTGGTGTATATAAAAGATCTTTCTCTTCAATGAGGTGAAAAAAGTGACGCCTTATAAAGGGACAGAAGTTATAAATTGTTAAAGTTATGTGAAGGGCAAGAAATCTCATATAAAATATTGCTGAAAAAAGAAAAAAAAAAAAAAGAAGGAATGCATTTTTTTTTTAAAATCCAGTTTGGCGTTTCATTTCATCTTACATTGAAATAATCATGTTAATTAAGAGGTAAACAGACAAAAAGAAACTGTAATAGTAATTTTTTTTTTTTATCTTACAGGTTTCACCGACTAATCTACCATTTTATGGGCTTAGTCTTACATAGTACATGACTGCTGTCATGGGATCCCATTGTTAGGTGTGACTTCACAACAAACTATATTTATTTATTTATTTATTCATTCATTTATTTATTTATTTCCGTAGAAATCAGAAATGATGGAGCACACATACGAGGATCATACATTTAAACAGATATTTGTGTAGGTTGTGTGGCAGACGATGTAAAACTAAACAATAGAGGTCAAAAGTACAGAAACCTAGAATCATCAATGACTTTCAGAAGGACAGACTCATTGTTTTCAATGGGAAAATACAGATTTGGTATAGGTTTTCCCGAGAGAGCAAAGACTGGAGATGTCATATTGTACTGTTGCTAAGATACAGAAAACAGCTGCAGTCTTGCCCCAAGAAAGTAAGAAAGTGGCATGGATTATGAAAATACCTCTTCTCCAGACTGCCCAACTCACAAACCTTGTACCTCAATCTAAGAAAAGAAATAAATAAATCATTTTATTCATCCTACTTCCTGTGAATAAAGAATGTAGAACAGTATTTAGGATTAGTAGTTAGAGTATTGCCCAGATAAAGCACATTCAGTTGTTACTTTTATTATATCGACAGACTGTTTTTTCTTTACCTTGGCCACCCAAAATTTCGCCCTGGTGCATCTACTAAAAACTGCGAGCTTTATGCGTGAATGGATTTTTTTGTGATTCTTTGAGTTGAGAACAAAAAATCCTGCATTAATTGACTTTCTTCTCACCAAACATAGAAAGGATTTAAAAACTGACTAAATAATGCCATGCTGTACGAGCTAGAAGACGAGGCAGTAAGTAATGTTTGTGTAACAAATCATGGTTAAATATATGAACGATGTTTAGCAGAACGTTATTTTATACACTGGGCCTATGCAAGAGTGTGTGCATACGCTGGCCCGCGGAAATATTGCGTCATCGAAAGTGTCTCTCTATGCATTTGCGCAGAATGGTGTAAATCTCATGTGGTTGTATTACGTCACGATTTTATTTTTATTTGTACCGGATATGACTCAGATAGAATGCTGTAGCAAATATTAGAGGCCTATGGAGAAATCCAGTGAGAAAGAGAGAGAGAAGAACTGTTCTAGACGGGCCAGCATCTATATAAGGGCTTAAGCAGAGAGCGAATGCATGCAGTGATAGTAGAGTCGGAATTAGACGGCTGCTCTGAAGTGAATATTATTATCAAGCATCTGCAAATAAATTCTGTATTGTTTCTGTCGCCATTTCTTCACCACTGTGTGCGTTTAATCTAAATCAACACCCAGAAAGTTCGTGATAGTTTGCATGGCCTTTTTGTGCATCCTTTCCTCTAGAAGTGTACAAAGTATTGTTGAGTTATCCGATTTAAGTAAAGCTGTTTCACCCGTTACTGAGAGCTTTGTGACATCTACAGCATTACTTGATTAAAAAAAAAAAATGGTACCATCGGAAACTTCAGGTCTTAAGGAAATCTCAATGTGACAAAGTGGAAACCATACTTTTGTCAGATTATGAGCTTCGATACGTTTTTAGAAGATAAGTAATAGTCAAAATAAAACTACAGCCAGTCTCTAGTATGGAAAATAAACAAGGTATAATTTTGAAATCCGATTCAAAGTCCCTTACGACTGTAATTCTGGTAATATATATCCCTGTTATATATTTAAATGGGATTTTCTCAAAATGATTTTTTTTTCTTTTAACACAATATGTCATCATAGCTTTTAATTGCTGGAACACTTGAAATTAACAAAAATAAAATATAACGGTCTGTCAGAGGTGATTTTTGAGAACATTTTAACTTTATGATAAACTTCAGATTTTCCTGTCAGTTTCTGG
>JBCAUA010012066.1:0-13094 GCA_038406235.1 Peronia verruculata | reverse complement strand
CCTCATTCTCCCCACCCCACCCACCCCCTTCTCCCACCCCCTCTCCCCCATGATGGATGTAAAGTCGATCGACTTCGTGAAACATTCTTTAGAAATCGTGAGTTTATTCGGTGATTGCATATCATTTAAACTGTAATTTCGCAGAATGTGTCTCAACAACTTAAACATGTTTATAAATACTATATATAAACATTACACGTTCACACTCAAAAAGACATACGAGACATACGAGTTACTGAAAAATGTTCAGTCTCTTCTATTTCTATCACTAAGGACATTTTCAAACATTTTCACCACAACGGAAAATTTACCGGCGTAGTATATTGGATTTGGATGTGAATGGGTTAAAGAATTCTTCTGATGTAGAAGTAGTAATCAGTTTGGATTAATGACAGTTCACGACAGCGCTTTGATCCCAAATAATTTTATCCAGAATGCCGTTTCCACCTCCCGACCTCCCCCTCCCCTTCCCGTTCTAAAAAACCATCTACTCCACTACACCATGGCAGAAGGAAGCGATATGACCCCAACAGGTTAGAGAGATGAAATTTTGCTTTTGAAGTCAAAGGGAGTAGCGGCCATTTTTATTGCATCCGATTGGATGAGTGATGTAAAATGATAAGCTGGAAAAGAAAAAATAATAATGATACAGAACAAATTTTTAAAAATGCCAGTCCCATTCACTACTGACATTAGCACCGTATGGAACCTCGACATATAGATCGACCATTTATTTCTGTACAATTGAAAGTTTAAGCCCACTCCTCCTCTCCCCTCCCCCTTACCCCCCCCCCCCCCCTTTCCAACCGCCGGATATCGTTTGCTTCCCCGTAAGAAAAAAGGAAATGAGGAGAGCAAGGAAGAAAGAAAGAGAGAGAGAAAGAAAAAATAAAGAAAGAAAAAATAACAACTGAAAAGTAAAGAAAACAAAAAGAAAAGAGAGCCTCTTTTCGCCATATCTCTCAGGATGATCGGCATTTTCACCCACTCTAACCAGTTCATTTATTCAGTCATTCAGTGAAGTTTCGTAGACTTTGCAATATGATACAGCACAATAGTGAATAATATCGTCCAATCACTTTAAAAAAAAAAAAAATACATTCACAGCCTCATGATTCATTCACCATAATATTATTTATGTCAGAAAAAAAAAAATAAATAAATAAATAAAAATTTTAAAAAATAGTAAATAATAATTTGAAAAACAAACAAACAAACAAACAAACGAACAAAAAATAAAAAAAATTAAATATAAACATTTCGTCAGAGGGAGCTCTTTCTTCTCCTTCTTATTTTCTTTCTGCATTACGTATAAGTTCCATGCATTCCTCTTAAGTCGCCTCTCGTAATCGTTTTATGTTGTAATTTCAGTTGCTAACTTTTGAACTGCTCTTGATGTGCACCAATTTAAGAACCAAGGGAAGTTTTACTATTTGGGCTTGTACAACTAACTGTGCGGATGGGTGCATAAGACTCAGTCTCTGGATACCAGTTGATAATGACAATGTTCTTGTTGCCCTGAAGAAGAGTCAATTTGACTTGAAAATTTGGCTTTCACCTTCAACATCAAGATGAAGTTGTTTATATATGTTATTTGTTTGTTGTTGTTGTTTTTTTTTAATTGTTTAGTTAGTTGCCGGTTGGACAGTCTTTTTTTTATTATTATTTTTTTTTTATCTTACAAAATAATGTTCTTTTCAGCGTTGCAATAACATTTTTGCGTGTTTCATAGGTAAATTTAACTGCCGACAGTTGGGACATAGACCATAATTTATAAATCTCCTCCCTATTTAATTTTTTTTTTTTTCTAAATGTCTTTGTTGGTTGACATACTGGCTAAACATTATCGTCGATAGTTTAATAAATCTCGTCAGCAGGAAAAAAGACGACCCTGTTGCAGGTAATTTGTAAGTCTTGTCACTGATGGCCGTATGTCAATTCTTTGGTATAAAAATTATCCATCCCCAAGGTATAAACATTCATGACCCAAGGTAGTCTTCATGCCCCAGGGTATAAATCTTTCGTGTCCCGAATATACACCTCCAGGCCCAGGGGTATAAACCTCCATTCTTTAGAGTAGGCATTGAGTTTGTCCTGCGTTTCTGTGTAAATCTGATGTCCGCCGGTATGTTTGATGATCGATAATTTTACACGTTAAATCTGATGTTTGATGATCTCTGTGTCATGCACAAATTGATAAATTTGCTCGGCTGAATAATGACGTTATTATTACCATTCCGCGTTGATGGATAAATCTGATCTCTCGCCATTTTGTAAATCTGATGTTTTTTCCGGTTTGACGACGATCGATTATTATAATTTCCACAGCTTTGGAAAAACGTTTCTTGTGTGTTTGTTTTGCTTGCTGGTTGACATGTAAATCTGATGGCCAAGAGTTGATAAATATTCACGTCTTAGGAAGAATGGTTCTAAGTCGTGTTGATGATATGTATATATATATATAAAGATATGTTTCTGGATGGATGGGTTGATAACCAATAACGTCCCCAGTGGTTACAGATGACACAGTATCAGCTCATCCCACTGTGAAATCTCTTGGAACAACCAAGGACATTTTTAAAAGGTTAGATTGATTTTTTAAATCTGGTGTAGGCTAATTAACCGTCTGTCTCTCAGAAAAATGAAAAAGATATAGGCCTATGATCTGATGGTCATAAACTCAGGAGTAAATTCCAGTACGTCACATTACATTCTATATAAGTCTTTCAACTTCCTAGTTGTGGTTATCTCGATTTTGTATCACTGCTGAAGTAAAAACACCATGATATTTTGCAAGAGGCTACCGCTTATACTTATTAAAATGTGAGAAACAATCTTAACACATTCTCAGTAAAAAGTGCATCTAATTTCACAACGCTATGCCATAAGGGGTTGCTGATGAATTTGCCCTCCGTCAGGATGAAAACCTAGCTGACGTTGACCGCTGTAACAGGCAAGGATAGGTAGGTACCAAATTATTTCCCTTTGCAAGATACAAAGAACATAATACAGTCATTGTAAAAGAGGAGGAAATCACAGCTGCCATCCTTAATTGAGACATGATAGACAACCAAAAAAAAAAAAAAAAACTGAAAAATTCGCTCTGTTATGAAAATGTCTTTTTCTCATCAAGATAAATTTTTCACATTTTTTTTTCATGCCTTTCAAATAATAGAAATACAACTTTGTTTGTTTGTATTTTGATATGTTTGTTTGTTTCATGGTTAGTTTTTTTTTTTTTTTTCGATTCTTTGTAATGCTTGTTTTGCGCTGTAATTATTTCATGTGCCTAGCAAAGGGAAGTTATTTGGCAAACGGCGAAAATAGCTCGTTAATAAATCTCCTCAGCGTAGGGTCGGTAGATGTACCTGCCGTTGTACTTGAACTTGTCGCCGCCGTCCAGTTGTCCGGGGGCCATGAGCACGCCGTCCAGGGGTTGGTTTTCGGTGTCCATGCGTGTGTGGACCGTGTAATGCTGGGATTGCTGGATCCCTTCGGTAATCTTGTGGTCAGCTCCGAGCCTGAAATGCTTGCCCTCCTTCCCCATCTTCTGGCCGCCGCCCTCGTAAATCGTGATCTCTCTCACCACCGTCTCCTCCTCTAAGGGTTGTGGGGGAGGGGGAGGGGGCACGGCGGTCTGGACATACTCGCGGGTGGTCACCGCGTATCCGTTGGCCACATTTCTGTGGGAGTCGTCTCGCTTGATCACCCTGGCGTAAGCGGCATCCCGGGTTTTGGACTCGGAGACAATGGCATCCCGGAATCCCGAGGGAGAGTAGCCCTCGTTGCCAGTGTAATAGATGGTCTCGGCGTCAATGTCGGAGAAGGCGTCGTAGTTGCCGTGCTTGTTGAGCGTCGTCTCGTGGCCCACGATGGTTTCCTGTTGCCCTCCGGATTCCTCGAACATTCTGCCCTGCGCGCTTTGCCATCTCTCCTCTCGCCTCACTTCCGGCTGTTGAATGTGGGTGGTGGTGGTGGTGACGTACGAGCGATCCATCACGTTGTTGCCATAGATACCGCCCTGGTTGTTATTGACGTAAGAGCGATCAACCACGTTGTTGCCATAGTTACTGATTTGGTTGGTTGCTCCTTCGGTCTTAGTGACGTAGGTCCTCTCCACCACACGCGTGCCGTTGCCATAGGCTTCCTCGCCCGTGTTCCTTCGAACTGAAGTGCCGAGGTCCCTCTCGAAGATGGTACCCCTGAATTCGTTGTTGACGCCAGTGTTACTCACCTGTCCGCCTCCGATGTAGGTTCCCGTGGTCAGGTTGTTGGTTTGTATGACCTGTGTCGACGGCGCCTCCACCACGTTGTACTCTATCCCTCTGGTCTGAACCCTGTTCTCCACAGCCCTGTTATCGTAAGCCGTGCTGTCGATTGCCCCTGCTGTGAACCCATTGCCAAGGAGCTGGCTCTGGTCAGTGTAATAGGCACTTGAATACAGCGCCTGGCGACGTTCCTCTCGGTAAGGCGAGGGCGTGAAATACCTCTTCATTACCTGGTTCCGGGTGAACGGGTTCAGCGCCATCTTGGAGTCGGCGGAGGCCGGAAGGGCGTGGTGGATGTAGTTGCGGGCTTTGCAGCGGAGACGTATGAGAATGGTGATGATGATGAAGAGGAGGGCGGCGAAGGCACACATGAGGAAAGACCAGGGGAAGCTCTGGCTGTTGATGTCAGGGCTGCGGGTGATGACCTTGCCGAATTCCACAGCAAAGACGATCAAGCCCGCAAGGAGGGGAAGCCCTGTAAGAGGAGACAGAAGTAAATCAATCTGGATTTCAAATGGAATGGAAGATCTTTGTGCTCAGCGCTATTACGTTCATTTGCCAGACGAAGGAGGTGTTGAACAAACAGTGTAAAGAAGAAGAAAAATCACTTTACTTCATGTAATTCATAAGATTGAGCCACAAGAAATTTGAGAAAAATATATCACTAAGAAGAAAACGTTCTCTTTATATCACATTTTTTTGAATTTGTCATGTTGTATGTTTCAAGCTATGAGCCCAAAAGTGATTTTGTTCTCCCTCTTTACACTACATGTACTTGTTCAACGACCTCTTTTGTCTGGCAAAGGAAGTAATAGGGCTGGTCAAAACGACCTCCCACTGAGTCAAAATAAAAGAATAGATAGTGGGAGAGGGGGGAGAGGAGGGGGGAGACAAAAGAAAATGCATAGAGGGAAACGAAAGAAGGGGTAACTGTATAAATGATTAAATGTTGTGAAAATTTGTTTTTGGAAAGACTAAAGCAGCAATATTAAAGAAAAGAGTGACAAAATGAAATGAGGGCATGAATAGATAAATACAAATCCTTAGATTGGCAGTATGAAAATGAAAGGACTGGATGAATGAAAGAATGTATGAATGAATGAAGGACAAATTGATTGAATGTCTGGGTGAATGAATGAATGAATGAAGTAAATGAAAGAATGAATGGGTGAATGAATAAATGAATGAATGAAAAAACAGCTGATTGATTGAATGAATGAACAAAAAGTGAAAAACAATGACCTTATATTTATGAATGACTGGACCAATATATGTATAAAAGAATTTGTATTTTTATTTATTTTGTGTAAGAATCAATTTTTAATGCCTGAGTGGGTGAATAATTCAATCAAGGAACAAAAAAAAAAAAACATATTCAGAAATGAATGAATAAATTAATGAAAGAATTCATTAACTAGTTCATGAAAGAAAGAATGAATGAACAAACGAATGAATGAAGGGAGGAAAGAAAGAAGACGGAAAAAGGAAAAAGGAACTTATTAATCGTGAATGAATAAACGTATGGACTAATGACCGGATGAAATTATTCATTCATTCGCGACGGACAAACAAATTCTAAAGGAATGAATCAATAGAAATGAATGAATAATGAATGACTGAGAAAACCGATAAATGAATAAACCACTGAAGGAATGACACCCCGATCTAGCAAACTTACACGTAAGAATGGCGACTATCGTCATGGCCGCATTGAGAATGCTGAGCTTTCTCCACTCGCCGAAGCCAATCATGTACACGAGCATCATGATCAAGAGAATCAGGCCAAGGACAGCAGCGATGGTCTCCAGCCATACCACGGCCACCCAGCTGCTCTTATCGTATGTAGAGGCTGAGAGAAGAAAAACACACAGAAAATAAAGTTTTAGAGGTTATTACCCAACACATCTAGATATTAAATATAAAACATTTCAGAATCCTCGAGGGGGACCGGGATTTATAAGTAGATTCTCTGCTTCCACCAGCAGGCGGTGTAAGCCCGTCATAGGTGGGGTGTCTCCCATGAAGTGCCATCCTCGACTGCCAATATTCAGGGGAGACATCTCTTCTCTCTGTCTTTGCTACTGTCTTCTGTCCCGCTTTCTTTCCTCTCTTCTTCTTGATGTGTAAACGTATCTTACGTGATTGACACAATATAGCCGTAATCGTGCTGACGTGTCGTTAAACCCCAACACAAAACAAACAAACAAACAAATTAAATATTTCAGAAAAGACACATACGCACACAAAAAAAAAACAAACAAACAAACAAAAAACAGTTTAGATGTTATTTCCCAACACTCCTAGATATTAAATATCTCAGAAAATAAAGAACACACAAAAAAGTATAGATATTTTTACCTAACACATCTAGACACAAAATATTAAATATATCTCAGAAACACACACACACACACACACACACACACACACACACACACACAAAACACACACACAATTTGGGCGTTATTACTGGTACCTAACACGCCTACATGTTAAACATTAAATAATAAGATCTCAGAGGATAAAACCACAAAGAAAGAAAAAACACAGTTTAGATGTTATTATTGTCTTTTATCTAAATTATTAAATATTAAATATCTAAAAAAAAAAAAATGTTGGTTTTGTTGTAGATTTATGGTTAAACATAAATGGTTGTACACGTTACAGGAATAAACATGTAGATGAATGATATAATATAAAGAAATGATTGAGCTCAAGGGAGACAATTGCAGTAATGCTCATTATTTTCAAATATACTGGATTATCTCCTTTTGCTTTTCTGATCCGCCAGGATAATATTTTTATCAGTGTGACTGTGCTAGTATATTCAGCTTCTGATCGTGTCATTGTGAAAGCATTGTTTTCTTTATGCGTGCTTTCCTGTGAGATATGCCCCTACCCCCCCCCCCCCATTACTTAATTGATGCTGAAAGGACTGGGTAAAAAAATATATAAAACAAATAAGCATAATGAAGCCAACCACGACATACTTGAAAGGGGCAGAAAACGGAAATGGTACGGAACAGAACAGTTTGTTTTTTTTTCTTCATGGAACCTTTGCCCATGTCTATTCAATTTCCAGATCTCTATGTCAATAATCTAATTAAACATGTTGCGAGCTTAGTTCTTTGTTGTCCTATCTCCATTTTGGACTATTTGGAGGTATATATGTCATGTGAAAGAGGAATAGTAAATCTGCCATATACTGTAGTCATTTCACCGATCACCTGCCCAAACAAGTATATCTTGAAAATCATTTTGTCTTATCTCTTATGTACAAAAACGGTTGATGAACATAGCTCATCAACTTTGTCAAAATGTGAAAAATGGAGATAGGACAACAAAGAACTGAGGTCGCGAATCGTGTGTAGCCTTTCAGTCCTGAGAGGATTGTATAGGATTAAGACAGTCCCCAACATGTCCAGACTCAAAATGAAAAAAAAAAAAAAAAGAAAAAAATTGGTTGAAAACTTTGGTACGTTTGCAAATTTTGCCCAGATACAGCATCTTCGCCCACTTCTGGATTGATTTTAGCTGGCTGCAAAGGTATTCTTTAACGAAAGATACGTACGAGACCTCAAAAGTATCTTCGTCTTTATCCAAAAGTTTTAAGTTACGGCCAGATGTCAGCCTTCCTTACCTAGAAAGCTGGAGCACTGCTTAAAACTTAAGGACAAAGAGAGAGAGAGAGAGAGAGAGAGAGAGAGAGAGAGAGAGGGGCTCTAATTTTTCATATTCCAACCTACTTTTTATCGACCAACAAACGCCCAGCCTGTCAGCCATGCCCCCCCCCCTCCCCTAGCTTTGTTTAGTTTATTTTCCCTTTATGCCTGCGGTTTATTGCTATTATCGACGTGTCTTTCATCATTTGTTTGTTTGTTTCTTTTTTTTTTTTTTTAAGCTTGTCAGTAATAAGAAAATAGGATTATCTCGGCTTTAATTGGCTGCCTGTTTTGGGGTGAGAATTTGTGTAGGTAGAAATTTGGAACTTTGAAATTTTGCCGGGACAGCAGCACTCCGTCTACTCTCTATCGATTTGAAACTGCCGTAGGTTCTTTAACATGCGCAACATACATAGGGGATCTTCGAAATATATTTGCCCTTATTTGAGAAGGCTAGACGTCGGGGAGCCCTATCCAAGAAGCGAGAGAACTATTGAAAACAAAATGCAGGTTTCGATCTTCGTATCATTTCGACCCCCCCCCCCCCGAAAAAAAAGGCAGAAACGAATCGTAATCTACGACATGAGTTGTTCACCAAGGAGCAGATGTCAACCCACATGGCCATGGCGCCCCCCTACGATTTGTTTTGGTGGTGTTTCAACTTTTTTATCGTCCCCGAGGGAAGCTGCCTCAGCCTTATTGTTTGTCTCCTGCTGGTGAAAAAGCCCATCAACCTCCCCATGACGGCCAAGGGGTCTTAGGGTACAGTGATCCGGCGTTAACCCTATAAATGTCCAGAGATCGGACTGGTCCAGGACTCGGTCAGCAAACAATGCATTGAAATCTCTTTTCAAAAAACACAAAGTGATCTAACGCTATTCTTTGTAATTAATCAACTTAGAGCAAAAACTGTTATTTTTTTTGCAACATGAATATTGATCCATTGGGCCCCTGAGTTTACCGTAACAGCCCTGCTTTACTTTTTTTTTTTTTTTTAATTTCGTCTTTTGGCAACCTTTGTTTAAGATTGTGTAAAATGTGCTTGAGGCATTAGCAGTTCTTTGAACTTCAGTTGTCTGAATCATTGTAATCGATTCAGAGAAAAGTCAGTAAACTCAATTCCTCGGAGTCAGTGTTTCGAATGACAAGAAGTATAAGGATATTTTCCTCTTTACACTGCTTGCTCAACACATCTTTTGTCTGGCAAGGGGAAGTAAAAGTCTGGTCAAAATGATCTCCCCTTACACAAATCCCTCTTTTGGAAAAGGCAGATAATCTGCGAAACGATCTCCCATTGTTTTTACCATGGAGCAAACGCCATATCCACATAGCCACGGTGACCTCCGGTTTGACGTGATAGCAGTAACTAGATGTAGTGGACAATCAACGTAGGACATTTTAACCGGCTGAGAGACGTTGATGGCGTGATGGCTTCCCCGACAGAGACAGAAAACAGAGGCAGTGTATAGTTTTAGTTGTCGGTATTTGCCATGTCGCCGGCTTACGTCTTCTGAGTCAGGGACTCCGGAATTTTTATGACGTGATGAAATTTGATGGCGGAGTTCAGGGGAGACAGGACAGAATTCTCATTCAATGTTTGACCGACAGGACACTGCGTTTGGCGACAGCATTTTGTGATTTGTGGAAAGGGGTTGGGAGGAGGGGGGGGGCGGGAAATGTCGGGGGCTGTCGGAGAGAGAGATGAGAAAGTGAGAAGGATGGACGCGAAAGGAAGGGAAAGGAAAGGTGTGTGTGGGGGAGGGGGTGGAGGGAGGGGGAATCGGGAAGAGATGCTGGATAGCCGCTGGCTTTAGATAAAAAAAAAGTAGGGCAGGGGAAGCGAATAAGGAGAGGTGTAAACTAGCCAGTAAATGACAGGGCTGATATGTTTGAAGATTTTGTTAGAACAAATGTATTAATGGATGACTGAAGGGAGGAGGAAATAAGTTATTGAATGAATGTATGAATGAATGAATGAATGAATGAATGAATGAATGAATGAATGAATGATGTTAAGAGAGGCTCAGAATGTCTCAGAGGTGCTTTTGCACAATGATCAATTCATCAATTTAACCGATTATTTGCTACTGCTAATAGCCTGTGGCCTGTCATGGCATACGGAATGGAGACTGCGGCTGGGAGGAGGGTTAAATAGGAAAATGGGAGAGGGAGAGGCAAGGTGGAGGGGAAGTAACTCAGATACAGTAGTATGAACTGCACAGAGAGACGGGATAGCAGATGGGGCCAAAAAAAAAAAAAAAGAGAGAGAGAGAGAGAGAGAAGAAACAGAGGAAAAAGCAGAGAAAAAGGAAAGAAACAGAAGGAAACACAAAAGAAAAATAAAAAGAAAGAAAAAAGTAGCAGAAAATGCAGGGAAAAAAAAAAAGAAAAGAAACAGAAAAAAGCAGAAAAAGAAACAGGTTAAAGCAGGAAAAAAGAGGAGAAAGTGCTGAAAAAAGAAAAGAAACAGCAGAAAAGCATAAAAACAGTAAAGAAACAAAAAAGGCAGAAAAACAGTAAAGAAATAGAAAAAGCAGAAATGAATAGAACTGCAAAACAAAAGAAAGAAAGAAAGAAAGAAAAAGAGCAAGAGAGAAAGAAAGAAAAAAGAAAGAAAGAAAGAAAGAAAGAAAAAAGAAAGAAAGAAAAAAAAGAAGAAAAAGAGGGAAGAAGAAAGCAAAAGAAACAGAAGAAAAAGCAGGAAAAAGACGAAGCACATCAAGGAAAGAGACGTTGTGGAAAAAGGGGAAAAAAGGCAGGGAAAAATAAGAAAGAAAATGAAGAGAAAAGATGGAGAAAGATGAAGAAAAATGAGTAAGATGACAAAGAAGGAGAAAAAAAAGAAGATGAAGAAGAAGCAAAGGAAAATAACGATCGACGGTGATGACAAAGATGAGGGCGAGAATGAAGCCACCAAAAAAGAAGATTAAAGAAGAGGAAAAGGGCGATGGAATGAGCAGTATGAAAATGCGATTTCAAAGCGAAATGTGATTTGAACAGACATCAACCAGGATTCCGAAACTTATATAAAACATCTTTGATTAAACTGATTTCAAACTTTGTTAACTACCTCCAGCCAACCGCCTAAAACAGGACAATCTTTTGTGGCGTGTTAGCTCAGTGATTTGTGCTGCAGCCTTTGGAAGCAGAGGTCATGGTTCGAATCGCAACGGCTGCATGTTGTATCCCTAAGAAAGATACTTAACACATAATTTTCTTCAGCCCACCCATCTGTAAAACGGGCCCCTGATGTTTATTGGGGGAAGTAAAGTGGCGCTGCACTGCGGCGACGCGGTCTGAAATGGCCAAGCCAATTTCCCCTCTTGGGGGTCAAGGGATGCCACTTTTACTTACACTTATTTTTATTTATTTATAGCTTATTTTCCGTTGCAAACATTTGACTACATTTTACACCGTTAAGTTTCATTGCACCGGTTCTTCAGTGCTTTAAAAATCATTAATATTAAACGTCGTCTAAAATTATTCTGTGTTATGTAATCGGATTTGGTGCAAAAGTTGCATTATACGCACTGCTGGTGGAAGAAACGGCCAGAGATTGCTGCAATCTACCAGTGCTTGAATTCTTAAATATGTCAACGCTTTAATGTTTTAAACTCTGAGCATCGTCAAAATGTCAAAAGAGGTTGTGATTAAAAATAGAGAGAGATGTTTCATGAGGCGCTTTTGAACCATACCTCCTCCATCCATTCATTAATGTTCCATCCACCTATTCATTCATTTATCAATCCATCTAGACATCCATCTATTAATCCGTCTATCCATTTATCCATTTATCTATTCTTCCGGTCATCTATCCATTTATCCATTCATCTATATCTCCCTCTACCCATTAACTCAGTTACTCATCTGTCCATTCACCCATCCATTTTCCATTTATCCAGTCACTTATCCAGTCATTTATCTGTCAGTCCGTGATTCTATCCACCCAAACATCTGTTTCCATCCATCCATCCATTCTGTTTCCATCCATCCATCCATCCATCCATCCATCCATCCATCCATCCATCCATCCAACCATCCATCCATCCATCCATACATTCATCCATCCATCCATCCATCCATCCATCTAATCATCCATCCATTAATCCATCTATCCATCAATCCATCCATCTGTCCGTCCATCCATCTATCCATCTTTCCATCCATATATTTGTTAATTCGCCTGTCTTACTATATATTTCCATTCCCTGCCTACTAGACCTCTGTACCTCCTTATCCACTACTTCTCTGTGTGTGCCTCTGTGTGAGCCTGTCTGCCTATCTGTCTGTCTATCTACCAAGGGAGTGGGAGGCAGGCGAGTGGATGAGTGGTTTAGGACGGGTGACGGGGATGAAAAGATTATAATTTAACGAGATTTTAGCGTTCTGTGGCCACAGAAAAATTTAGCGACATCCCTGACTGTCTCTGAAAGGGAAGCTATTCACCGACACGTTTACATGCGTCAGGTAGTATCGCTACTCGCCTCGACAAATTTAGGTCAGGTACAAACAAGGTGAAGAAAGAGAGGGCGGCGGGGATATTTCATGCATGTCGACTTCAGACTTCAAGAAGCATAAAAAATCCTTTCTGGGGGATGAAATGTAAAGCTTATATTCTCCTGCAAACGGCACCAATACTCAAAACGCAGCCGGTGTCGAACGGCAAGTAAAATTATAACATCGTTAAATTTGCAGCGGTGCGCAACGGTGCGCAACAGGCGGCCAGCGTTAAAAAAAAAATGCTGTCATCAAAACACTTCCGTTGACATAATTTTTAATGACCAGCTTCATTCATTCATCTAGTCACGTCACGGTGAAAGTTTTGAGGCTTTCATTGCATGGCACATAAAGGAAAATGAGCAGGGGCAAAAAAAAAAAAAAACAAGTTTTGAAAGAAAAAATAGTTATAATAAATCAAAAGGACGAAAAGGTATGAAGCAAAGGTTTGAGGGTTATCTACAAAGAGAAGAGGAATCTGTGGGGTTTCGGGCAAGGAGAGGGAAAGTGAAAGGCGGGGTACAAAAGACGAGATGACAGTCTCTTCACATCAGCAGCATTTTGTTAATACTTTCCTCCAAACCGCTTTCTAGATAGATAGATAGATAGATAGATAGATAGATAGATAGATAGATAGATAGATAGATAGGTAGGTAGGTAGGTAGGT